>JARACY010005943.1:0-19631 GCA_029255725.1 Scrobipalpa atriplicella
GCCAGAGATGCATTTTTTCTTCAATCTATTTTTAGTTTTTTAATTATTACTAATCGCATTTCTTCTTCAATACAGTTTATAAATTATTATTAAACAATTTTGTTTCTTCTTCACCAATACAATATTATTTTCTTCTTTAATTTTTTAGTTTTACCTTGGCTTTTGTCGTTCTGCCTGCATTGCAAAAGAAAAGAGGCGTGAATGTATATGAATGTTTTTATATTGTTCTAGTTTGAGTTAATTAAATTCACTTGTTTTGTCGCCAACGTTCATACCATGTTGAAAACACCGGTTCTCGTCCGATCACCGAAGTTAAGCAACATCGGGCGTGGTCAGTACTTGGATGGGTGACCGCCTGGGAACACCACGTAATGTTGGCTTTTTGCTTTTTCTGCAAATTTTGTGATTTTTGGCAATACAAATTTTTTCTTCATCTATGATTTTTAAGAGTTTCTTTTTTTATGATATAAACAATTTTGTTTCTTCTTCACCAAACAATATTATTTTCTTCTTTCATTTTTTTTAGTTTACCTGCCCTTAGCTTTTGTCGTTCTGCTAATTTCGTAGAAAAAGAAAAAGCCAACATTACGTGGTGTTCCCAGGCGGTCACCCATCCAAGTACTGACCACGCCCGATGTTGCTTAACTTCGGTGATCGGACGAGAACCGGTGTTTTCAACATGGTATGAACGTTGGCAACAAAACAAATGAATTTAAAGAACTCTAAGTAGAACAATATAAATCATTCACATACATTTACGCCTCTTTTCTTTTGCAGTGCAGGCAGAACGACAAAAGCTAAGGGCAGGTAAACTAAAAAAATGAAAGAAGAAAATAATATTGTTCGGTGAAGAAGAAACAAAATTGTTTATATCATAAAAAAAGAAACTCTTAAAAATCATAGATGAAGAAAAAATTTGTATTGCCAAAAATCACAAAATTTGCAGAAAAAGCAAAAAGCCAACATTACGTGGTGTTCCCAGGCGGTCACCCATCCAAGTACTGACCACGCCCGATGTTGCTTAACTTCGGTGATCGGACGAGAACCGGTGTTTTCAACATGGTATGAACGTTGGCGACAAAACAAGTGAATTTAATTAACTCAAACTAGAACAATATAAAAACATTCATATACATTCACGCCTCTTTTCTTTTGCAATGCAGGCAGAACGACAAAAGCCAAGGTAAAACTAAAAAATTAAAGAAGAAAATAATATTGTATTGGTGAAGAAGAAACAAAATTGTTTAATAATAATTTATAAACTGTATTGAAGAAGAAATGCGATTAGTAATAATTAAAAAACTAAAAATAGATTGAAGAAAAAATGCATCTCTGGCGACAAAGCAAGTGAATTTAATGAAATCTAAGCAGTACAAAGAGTACAATATAAAAACATTCACTTTCAAATTCAAAAACAAATATTCAGCGACGATAGGAGAATTACTATTGGAAATCAAAATCATTCCTATTGTATGAGCTACAAATTACTCTGTGAAACTGAGGGTTTGTTTTGTTGTTTTACCATATTATTATTTAATATCACATAATAAAGCTTCTTAAATGAGACCAAAATGTATTTAGGAAATGATAAAATAATACGGAATATCATTTGGCACAAAAATGCGAGAATTTGTTTGTGTGTACCTAGTACCTACCTACTTATATTTTTCAGAGAAAACGAGGGACTGTCATCAAAATTGTCTGTTATGCCTAATATAAATGGAATAGCAAAACATCTATAGTTACAATACAATGTTCTGTAAATGTAATGTTTAGTTTGTAATTGTAATGTAGGTAATACTATTTTAAAATAACATTTCCGACCTAAGAAATCTGTTAGGCAATGAATTATTTTTTAACCCATGTTCCTACGGGTAGGTTGGTAAAATGTGGCCACCTACTTTTATTATGTATGCGTCAAAAATATTTTAGCATCTACTAATTAGTAAATTATGTAATTAAATTTGTTACAGCATAATGATTTAGGTATCAAATTCTTCTACCAAAACTGTTAAATAAAGACCTTCCGTATTTATGCATCAGCAAAGTACATTAAGTATCTAGAAACTTACATTACTATACATATTTAAAGGTACCTACCTACTCATGATATATGTATCTAATGCTGTAGAATGAATGGATAGTAAATGTTACGGTGCAAGCAAAACCTACGTCGGAAATTTTTAGAGATTTCTGTTTACCTCATATACCTATCTCAGGAACGAATAAAGTATTTGATTAAATAGTAGGTTGGTTTATTTATTATTTAATAGTTTCACGGTAGGGTAGATAAAGGTTTTAGTACTTTTAGTCATAATTAATATACAAATAACAAAAATTACAGTCGGCAAGTAGGCATAGGAAAAAAAAAATCTATACAAAATTCTTCTTTCACCTTCTAACAAAATAATGCTTTATAACCATATCAAAAAACATTTATTTATTTTTACACAACGAGTGCAAACATTATATGTACTTACATTTCTGTAATTCCATTTTTATGTAAGTACGTCATATCATCATAAATATCATCTATTTATACCTTATTTCTGGAGACATTCAGGTGTCATTTATGATCATATAATTCTATATTCTATGTGTTTAAACTTCTGTGACCTTTTGATTAAGTTATAAAGGCAACAAAAATTGAATTCTAAAGATATCTAACTATATTTTTCGTAACTTTTATAAACAGTACAAATTTTTAATTTAACTACGACAAACAATAAACATAATACGGCCGTTTTCCAGAGTCTTCGTTGGTTAAACAAGGATGGAAATATTGATAGAGCAGGTAAGCAATATACAACCCAGAACTTTCTGGCAACATAAACTGGGTCGGCCTACAACTTGGGGTTACCACCAGAAAGTGTTAATATACCAACTTGGCATTTAAAATTTCTTTATAGAAATAAGCAGTGCTTGTTATGTCTTTGTTTTTATGTCATGTTTTTTATGATGTTACTTGTGTATAATAAACTATTAAATAAATAAATAATTAACGGGAACAGAATTTTGAAATAATTCGTATAGCAACCCTTCTTTGGAAATAGTACCATAGGTACCTACAATGAAAATGTTATGTTATAACTTTATTATATCTAAGTTGAAGAACAACAATTCATGTAATTATTATAAACAACAATAATATTTTACGTAATCTGTATATATAAAAGAAAGTCGTGTTAGTTACACTATTTATAACTCAAGAAGGGCTGAACTGATTTGGATGAAAATTGGTGGGAAGGTATAGGATAATTTTTATATTAAAAAAAAAACACGGCGGGCTGCTTGCAACCCACGCACTACACACCAGCTAGTTTAAAATATATCAGCTTTTTAATCACATTTTTTAAAGGTTTATTGCAGGTATTATGTTTATTCAGACTGCTTTAAAGCTTTTACACTAAGAATAAGATAAAACAAACAGACAAAAAAACCTGTATTTTATTATAAGTAAAATCATAATAAAATTCAGATTGAACAAAATAAATATCTTTGTAAACAAATATAATATAATGTACTAGGTAACTCTATTGTGTTCAAATTTTATTTTCCCCATTTTGAGGGTATTTTTCTAGGTTGGTCACACAATCTATAGCGTGCTCTTTTTCTGCATGTGTATCTATCTCTGTCTCGCAATCCAATGTTTTCTAGAATGTTCCACCCCTGCTAAAATGTGATTGGCCGATTTTCTACCTTCGAGAATGTTCTCGCTTGTAATTGGTTAGGAGGCGGAGGGGTATATAAGCGCGAGTAAAGCGCGGCAATTCAACAGTATTTGAAAAGACAAACAAGTGAGAAGTGAAGTGAACCGGTGGAAACACCAAGCAAAACAAAACTATACCAGCGATATTGAAACTATTTTCGAGTTTATTGATCAGGAAAACGTTAAACCCACAAAAATGCCAGCTGTAGGAATCGATCTTGGAACAACATACTCATGTGTTGGAGTTTGGCAACACGGAAACGTCGAGATCATCGCAAACGACCAGGGAAACAGGACTACACCATCCTACGTCGCATTCACAGACACTGAACGTCTCATCGGCGATGCTGCTAAAAATCAGGTAGCCCTAAACCCCAACAACACCGTCTTCGACGCTAAGCGACTCATCGGCCGCAAATTTGATGACCCGAAGATCCAGCAAGATATGAAACACTGGCCGTTCAAGGTTATCAGCGACTGCGGCAAACCTAAAATCCAAGTAGAGTTTAAGGGTGAAACGAAGAGATTTGCACCAGAGGAAATTAGCAGCATGGTTTTAACAAAGATGAAAGAAACTGCGGAGGCGTACCTAGGAACAACAGTGCGCGATGCAGTAATCACAGTTCCAGCATACTTCAACGACTCTCAGCGTCAAGCCACAAAAGATGCGGGTGCCATCGCCGGATTGAACGTCCTCCGTATCATCAATGAGCCAACAGCCGCTGCTCTCGCGTATGGCCTGGATAAGAACTTGAAAGGCGAACGCAATGTCCTAATCTTCGACTTGGGTGGCGGTACATTCGATGTATCCATCCTAACCATCGATGAAGGCTCACTGTTCGAGGTAAAAGCAACTGCTGGTGACACGCATCTAGGAGGCGAGGACTTCGACAACAGGCTCGTGACTCATCTTGCAGAAGAATTCAAGCGAAAATACAAAAAAGACCTTCGAAGCAACCCACGAGCCCTTCGACGTCTACGCACAGCAGCTGAGCGAGCTAAACGAACACTTTCATCGAGTACTGAAGCCACCATCGAGATTGACGCTTTATACGAAGGCATCGACTACTACACCCGAGTGTCTCGAGCCCGCTTTGAGGAACTGAATTCGGACTTGTTCCGCGGCACTTTGGAGCCTGTTGAGAAGGCACTTAAAGATGCAAAGTTAGACAAGAGCGCAATTCATGACGTTGTGCTCGTCGGCGGTTCTACGCGCATTCCAAAAATCCAAAGTATGCTCCAGAACTTCTTCTGCGGCAAGAAGCTAAATCTCTCAATCAACCCTGACGAAGCAGTAGCATACGGTGCCGCAGTACAAGCAGCTATTCTAAGCGGCGAACAACACAGCAAGATCCAAGATGTGCTACTGGTCGACGTCGCACCACTTTCTCTGGGTATTGAGACTGCCGGTGGCGTTATGACTAAGATCATCGAACGAAACGCAAAGATCCCATGTAAGCAGTCGCAGACATTCACCACCTACTCTGACAACCAACCGGCAGTGACTATTCAAGTCTACGAGGGAGAGAGGGCGATGACTAAAGATAACAATTTGCTCGGCCGCTTCGATCTAACTGGCATTCCACCAGCGCCAAGAGGAGTACCGCAAATCGACGTCACCTTCGATTTGGACGCGAACGGAATCCTTAACGTGTCTGCTAAAGAAAACAGCACCGGCCGCAGCAAGAATATAGTCATCAAGAACGACAAAGGCCGTCTCTCGCAAGCTGAAATCGATCGCATGGTGTCCGAAGCCGAGCGGTACAAGGAAGAGGACGACCGACAGCGCGAGAGGGTAGCGTCTCGAAACCAACTTGAGGCGTACATCTTCAGTGTGAAACAGGCTCTGAATGACGCCGGCGACAAGCTAAGCGAGAGCGACAAGGATACAGCTAGACGTGAATGCGACGAGGCGTTAAGATGGCTGGACAACAACACCCTGGCGGACAAGGAAGAGTACGAACACAAACTGAAGGAGATTCAGCGAGTGTGCATGCCCTTCATGAGCAAGATGCACGGTGCGGGCGCCGGTGCAGGTGGAAATCCAAACATGGGCGGCTACCAACAACAAGCCTACAACAACAACTCCGGCCCCACTGTGGAAGAAGTCGACTAAGGAGATTATACCAACTTATAGCTGATAGGTTCCTATTCCAAACCCACCATGTGAAAGTGTAGACTTTAATTTTGTAAATTAGTTAATTTATTTTAGATATAAAATGCAACAGGTGATCACAAGTCTGAAGTTTGTAAATATTGTAAATAATTTAATTTATGTTAGTTAGCTTTAAAATCCAACAAATAATCTCAAGTACCTTAAGTTAAGTGCCAAATCCAACAGATGATCATAAGTTGTTCCAATAAACAAACATGAAATGAATTTCCCTCTTTCATTTTATTTTCCTAAATATTTTAATTACCTGTCACTTAATACTAGACTTAATACTAAAATCTTGAAACATAATTTATCCATGGGTCAAAGTTTTCACAAAAAATATTAATACAAATTCCTACCTACCTAGAGTCCGTGCCAGATAACTTTACCCATAGGTGGTGGCGCTAGTGTTTTTATGACATGACACTTTGAAAAATTAGTTCCATTATTTTCACCACGGGTTGAGGAAAAATTTGTTCCATTATCTCAAAACTTATCTGGTGCGGACTCTACCACATAACATTGATTGGTGATTGATCGGATCAGAATTACTGCAAATACCTACCTCCCTCAATGGCTTTAGTTACTTTGCAACACTATCAAGTGGTGTTGGTTTGATGATCAATCAGTAGGTATGTACACTATTGTACATTATTCATCATTATCATCATGTAATAATTTGTGTACCGACATAAGAACCTAAATCAAATCATCATGTAAAAAGTGTACCTACCCACATACCTACCTAAGTTCAGGATCTTATACATTAGAAAAAAATTGTTGCGATTTAGTAGGTAGGTAGGTACCTTAAGAATAGATTAGGATAAAATACAACTTACCTACAAAGAAAGTTGGAGTTAAAGACACTTTATTCTTAAATTCCACTAAAATTATTAACAGTATAACTTTATCAAAATCACTTTCACTCTATCAACACAGCAGCAGGGACTTTTTAAACTCAAAATACAATACAATCATCTAAAAACTATGAATCACTAGTTTTATAGCGGTGTTTTGAAGGAATCGCAGATTTCCTGATTGATTGTAATCTGGTCCTCCTTCAAAACGAAAACGTTTTAGGATTCAAACCATAAATCAAACTCATCAAACTTTTGTTTGTGGCACAAACAAACAGAAGTTTGATTTCATTTCAAAAGCGTTTTTTTTTTTTTTTTTTTTTGAATATTTTATGGCTTGGATTCAAGCGTTTTCAAAATCACAATCACAACCTGTAACCTGTCTTGCTGAAAAGAATAAACATTGAATAATTAGCTCTGTTTCACACACACCTTTATACATCCACCTTTGCGAGAAAGTGATAGAGCGAGAAGAATGAATGATAAATTTTCCAATTTCAGTAATGTTCAAACGTGTTCAAATTACTAAAACTGAGTCCCTGAAATAAAAAATTGCATGCGAACAGTGAAAAGCGAGTTGAAATATAAAGCATATATTTTTTTAACATTTCTATTATTATTCTTATTTTGTAAAAAAGGTAAAAAAACATTAAAAGCTATTAAAAGTTTTTATTTTATCTGGAACAGGAAAAGAAAAAGAGTTAAAGAACGTTTGAGTGAATGAGGACATTTTTACACTATACAACCAGTCGCACACGTTTTGAATTGCCTAGAAAAAAATTACGTTAAAATGGGGGTTTTTACCTAGAGAATATTTCATCCATCATTCGTTCCATCATTTCACCACGGGTAAAATTATCTGGCGCGGACTCTAGACGCTAGACACAAACTAATGATGCATTATAATCACTGTTTCTATAGAAGAAATTGCTTTATTCTATTTATGGGTTGTTGAGATTCTCCCCGCAACTGCATTTGTGATTCCTAAAATAGAGAGAACGTAACTTCCACGTCAGAACTCATGATGGCTTTTTTGTGTTTTTCAACGCCATCTATCTTTTATTAAGATACAACAATCATTTTAAAAAAAGACGAATCAGGTTGCATACAAGAAATTGCGTAGTGTAGAAGTCTTATCTAACGTCATTTTTACGTCATGTCATTTCATTCCATTCATTCTTTAAAAAAAAACATTCGCGATTTGTCCTTTGAAGGGGTCACACGTGCCGTGCAATGTTTTATTGACATTCGTTACAAATAAAAAGGTGTTTTTTTTATTAATGCTCCGGTAATTTAGAAGAATGGCACCCAATTTCAGTAGGTTGAGTTCAAGGACAGATGTTAAGGTGGCCCTAGCGGCTTCTGCGGCTCTTAGTGCATGGTATATAAGACATTATCTAAAGTCAAGGTGAGTGCGAAGTTATTTTCCATTGATTTGATCACTTTTAATGACTTAGTCATCAAGTAAATACAGGCTAGATATTATAGAAAGTCAATTAGAAATTGTGTATTCCTCAGATTTGTTGTATGTTGCTCTATTCAGGAAGAAATTCCAATTAAAATATAGGAAGTTAGGTAGGTACATGTTATAAGATCTAACAGAACCTAGGTACTAATAATTAGTTTGGTTACAAAGGCTTATCACTTGTTCTAAACTTTCTTAGCCAGTCAGTGTTTAGAATGAAAAATAAGTACTATTAAACTAATTAAAAGTCCAGTGAATTACTAATAGATATACTTGGAATTGTTAATAAGTACTCCATACATTTTAGTTAGTTATTCAATTAAGTGAGCTACGTTAATTTGATGATAAATCTTTGTTTTATGTATTTAAAATTTAAGTTTAGAGCTCTAGAGTTTAAAATAATATAACAAATACTTCCTGCTTACAGTATCTGCATCAACATACATAAAATAATATTTAGTTTATTTTTAAAATTTCAGCCCTAAAGATGCCAGAAGCAAAACAAAAAAGCTATCACCAGAAGAACAAATACAGTACATGATAACAGAAAAGAATAAAAAAGGTCCAAGAGCTGCTGTTGATGCTAAATTTTTCGCCGAGTTAAAGGTGCTATGGAAGATCATGTTTCCCGGATTCTGGTCCAAAGAGACCGGGCTGATGTTTTTAATAGCCATGTCTCTTATATCCAGATCCATGTGTGACTTATGGCTTATTCAGCATTCTACTTTGATTGAAGGGTAAGTGGTTGTATTCTCTACTAGCTTTCTGTTAGCGGTTTCACCCGCTGCAAAATAAGTTTATCTGGGAATAATTGTATTTTTCCACAGAAAAAGTCTTTGTAAGTTTATTTCTTGTAAGCATACTAAAATCCCTTTATAATGATAATTTAATTTAAAGGGTAAGTACTTATCTTATTCCCAAAGAAAAGATTTAGTTCAGAAAACTTTTCTTACCTAACTTATTTTCTCAAAATGTTGAATGATTCAACTGAATGCAAATTTGTAGTAGAGTAGGTGCCTAATTAGGACAATTATGATAATTGTTATGATAATTTAAACAACAAAATACACTGTTTATTAAGTGCATTACAAGTATCATCATTAACATTGGAGTGATATTTCAAAACATTTGTGTACCTACCTAAATAATTTTCTGCAGTTATATATAAACAAAAAGTAACTTATTCAAATTAATAAGTTTCAGGAAAACAGTGCTATTTTACTTATATTTATAATTATAAAATAAGAGGAATTGATTTTCAGGAAACATACTTTTACAATTTAAAAATGTAATTTTATTGTTACAATGCCATTATTACTTATACTTGGTTACAAGAATCTTAAATTAAATTATTTGGTTTTTCTTTTTCAAAAAGTCATTATCTTAACCCAACACTTACCTAGGTACGTAGGTACTTAACTTTACAGGAAAAGGATACAAAATTAAAAAAAAAATATATACATAGAGATGAGTTTTGGACATTCAATAGCAAGAACTTAGTGCTACAAAAATAATGGTCTTGCATTAATGTAATATTTAATACAGTTAGTAACTTCTTTCAACAAACCAATAAATACATAAATAATACAAATCAGTCAAAATTGTATTTTTGCAAGTTACATGAATAGAATTACTTAGAGTCTTTGACTGTTTAATGTACCTGGCCGTGAAATAGTAATATCCATTCAATTCAAAACATACAGGTCAAATGTTAGAATAATTCTTAGCAGTGAGTCTGCATAATCTATAAAACAGAATTTTGGGGTAAATTGGTGTACCTATTTAAAAAAAACTTTTAAATGTTTTAATTTTTAATTTTTAATACATACAATCACGTATTTATACCTAATGGGGTAGGCAGAGCAAAAACGACCAAAAGGTCATTCCACCACGTCTGACAAGTTTTGAGGGTTATATCAGATGGTGTATTGCTATAGTGACAGGTTGTCAGCCCATCGCCTAAATTGCAATATATTAAAACCCTCGTATCCCTTAGCTGGTTTTAAAAGCATGCCCGGGAGCAGATGCAGCTGGCACATTCTATGTTTTTAATATTATTGTAATTATTAAAAAAAAACATTTAAAACTAAGATGACAATCTTTCAGCAACATTCAGTAACCCATGTTGTTTCAGGTCCATAATCACAATGAACCACAAGGACTTCAAGCGGCTCCTGCTGCAGCTCTTCACCGCCATGCCATTGGTAAGTTCTTCTAAGTACGGGGCCGTTAATATTGCGGCTCATAATCGTTTTTTCAGCGAAATGTTCTTTCCGCGAAATGTCCTTTTCGCTGAATGTCCTTTTCAAAATTTGATAATTAATTACCTAAGTCCTGAGGTTTTCCTCAACTAGCTCAACCAAAAGGAAATATTACGAAAATTACTTTATGAGAAAGATATTTCGCGAAAAGGACATTATGAAAAAAGGCCGTTTTGAGAAAGAACATTTCGCGATCAAGTCATGTTGCTAAAAGTAGTTTTGGAACAAGGACTTTTGTGAAAGGACATTTCGCGAAAAGGACATTTTACAAAAAAAAATAACGTTTTCAGAAAGGACATTTTGCGAAAAGTACCTACACAGTGAGCTGAGATCTAATACTAAGTTCGGCAATCGCACCGTATGTTAGCATATTTTCAGGATTCTTTATGTATATCATCTGTAACTCTCAAAGTATTACAAAATGTATTTATTTTATGTTTTGATTTCAGATATCGCTAGTAAACAATGTATTAAAATGGAGCATAGGAGAAACAAAACTAAGGATACGTACAAACCTCACAATGCATTTATACCAACAGTACCTGAAGTAAGTGATTTTTTATTATTAAATAGTTTCATTGTATTTTATTCAACAGGATTTAAATTTAGTGAACATTATACAACGTGTAACAGAAAGGGTATATATATGCATCGAGAATTGTGTGATTCTACCCATGAAACTGAACATTTTTCCCTAAGGAACATAGGTCGAAATACGAAAAAAAAATCGTGACCCTTCCATACTAAATACGCTATCAGCTGATGCATTTAGTATGAAGGGTCACGATTTTTTTTTTCGTTTTTCGACCTATGTTTCTTAGGGAAAGTTGTTCCGTTTGATGGGTAGATTCACACATTTTCTTGATGCATATACCCTTTCTGTTACACGTTGTAGATAATTCGGTAATTGCGTGGTAGATTCGGTGTAAGCGTTAGTCGTACTATTTATTATACTGTGGTATAAGTGCATTGTGAGGTTTGTACGTATCCTTAGTTTTGTTTCTCCTATGCTCCATTTTAATACATTGTTTACTAGCGATATCTGAAATCAAAACATAAAATAATATACATTTTGTAATACTTTGAGAGTTACAGATGATATACATAAAGAATCCTGAAAATATGCTAACATACGGTGCGATTGCCGAACTTAGTATTAGATCGTCAGCTCACTGTGTAGGTACTTTTCGCAAAATGTCCTTTCTGAAAACGTTATTTTTTTTTTGTAAAATGTCCTTTTCGCGAAATGTCCTTTCACAAAAGTCCTTGTTCCAAAACTACTTTTAGCAACATGACTTGATCGCGAAATGTTCTTTCTCAAACGGCCTTTTTTCATAATGTCCTTTTCGCGAAATATCTTTCTCATAAAGTAATTTTCGTAATATTTCCTTTGGTTGAGCTAGTTGAGGAAAACCTCAGGACTTTAGGTAATTAATTATCAAATTTTGAAAAGGACATTCAGCGAAAAGGACATTTCGCGGAAAGAACATTTCGCTGAAAAACGATTATGAGCCGCAATATTAACGGCCCCGTACTTAGAAGAACTTACCAATGGCATGGCGGTGAAGAGCTGCAGCAGGAGCCGCTTGAAGTCCTTGTGGTTCATTGTGATTATGGACCTGAAACAACATGGGTTACTGAATGTTGCTGAAAGATTGTCATCTTAGTTTTAAATGTTTTTTTTTAATAATTACAATAATATTAAAAAACATAGAATGTGCCAGCTGCATCTGCTCCCGGCATGCTTTTAAAACCAGCTAAGGGATACGAGGGTTTTAATATATTGCAATTTAGGCGATGGGCTGACAACCTGTCACTATAGCAATACACCATCTGATATAACCCTCAAAACTTGTCAGACGTGGTGGAATGACCTTTTGGTCGTTTTTGCTCTGCCTACCCCATTAGGTATAAATACGTGATTGTATGTATTAAAAATTAAAAAATTAAAACATTTAAAAGTTTTTTTTTAAATAGGTACACCAATTTACCCCAAAATTCTGTTTTATAGATTATGCAGACTCACTGCTAAGAATTATTCTAACATTTGACCTGTATGTTTTGAATTGAATGGATATTACTATTTCACGGCCAGGTACATTAAACAGTCAAAGACTCTAAGTAATTCTATTCATGTAACTTGCAAAAATACAATTTTGACTGATTTGTATTATTTATGTATTTTATTGGTTTGTTGAAAGAAGTTACTAACTGTATTAAATATTACATTAATGCAAGACCATTATTTTTGTAGCACTAAGTTCTTGCTATTGAATGTCCAAAACTCATCTCTATGTATATATTTTTTTTTTAATTTTGTATCCTTTTCCTGTAAAGTTAAGTACCTACGTACCTAGGTAAGTGTTGGGTTAAGATAATGACTTTTTGAAAAAGAAAAACCAAATAATTTAATTTAAGATTCTTGTAACCAAGTATAAGTAATAATGGCATTGTAACAATAAAATTACAATTTTTAAATTGTAAAAGTATGTTTCCTGAAAATCAATTCCTCTTATTTTATAATTATAAATATAAGTAAAATAGCACTGTTTTCCTGAAACTTATTAATTTGAATAAGTTACTTTTTGTTTATATATAACTGCAGAAAATTATTTAGGTAGGTACACAAATGTTTTGAAATATCACTCCAATGTTAATGATGATACTTGTAATGCACTTAATAAACAGTGTATTTTGTTGTTTAAATTATCATAACAATTATCATAATTGTCCTAATTAGGCACCTACTCTACTACAAATTTGCATTCAGTTGAATCATTCAACATTTTGAGAAAATAAGTTAGGTAAGAAAAGTTTTCTGAACTAAATCTTTTCTTTGGGAATAAGATAAGTACTTACCCTTTAAATTAAATTATCATTATAAAGGGATTTTAGTATGCTTACAAGAAATAAACTTACAAAGACTTTTTCTGTGGAAAAATACAATTATTCCCAGATAAACTTATTTTGCAGCGGGTGAAACCGCTAACAGAAAGCTAGTAGAGAATACAACCACTTACCCTTCAATCAAAGTAGAATGCTGAATAAGCCATAAGTCACACATGGATCTGGATATAAGAGACATGGCTATTAAAAACATCAGCCCGGTCTCTTTGGACCAGAATCCGGGAAACATGATCTTCCATAGCACCTTTAACTCGGCGAAAAATTTAGCATCAACAGCAGCTCTTGGACCTTTTTTATTCTTTTCTGTTATCATGTACTGTATTTGTTCTTCTGGTGATAGCTTTTTTGTTTTGCTTCTGGCATCTTTAGGGCTGAAATTTTAAAAATAAACTAAATATTATTTTATGTATGTTGATGCAGATACTGTAAGCAGGAAGTGATTTGTTATATTATTTTAAACTCTAGAGCTCTAAACTTAAATTTTAAATACATAAAACAAAGATTTATCATCAAATTAACGTAGCTCACTTAATTGAATAACTAACTAAAATGTATGGAGTACTTATTAACAATTCCAAGTATATCTATTAGTAATTCACTGGACTTTTAATTAGTTTAATAGTACTTATTTTTCATTCTAAACACTGACTGGCTAAGAAAGTTTAGAACAAGTGATAAGCCTTTGTAACCAAACTAATTATTAGTACCTAGGTTCTGTTAGATCTTATAACATGTACCTACCTAACTTCCTATATTTTAATTGGAATTTCTTCCTGAATAGAGCAACATACAACAAATCTGAGGAATACACAATTTCTAATTGACTTTCTATAATATCTAGCCTGTATTTACTTGATGACTAAGTCATTAAAAGTGATCAAATCAATGGAAAATAACTTCGCACTCACCTTGACTTTAGATAATGTCTTATATATACCATGCACTAAGAGCCGCAGAAGCCGCTAGGGCCACCTTAACATCTGTCCTTGAACTCAACCTACTGAAATTTGGGTGCCATTCTTCTAAATTACCGGAGCATTAATAAAAAAAACACCTTTTTATTGTAACGAATGTCAATAAAACATTGCACGGCACGTGTGACCCCTTCAAAGGACAAATCGCGAATGTTTTTTTTAAAGAATGAATGGAATGAAATGACATGACGTAAAAATGACGTTAGATAAGACTTCTACACTACGCAATTTCTTGTATGCAACCTGATTCGTCTTTTTTAAAATGATTGTTGTATCTTAATAAAAGATAGATGGCGTTGAAAAACACAAAAAAGCCATCATGAGTTCTGACGTGGAAGTTACGTTCTCTCTATTTTAGGAATCACAAATGCAGTTGCGGGGAGAATCTCAACAACCCATAAATAGAATAAAGCAATTTCTTCTATAGAAACAGTGATTATAATGCATCATTAGTTTGTGTCTAGCGTCTAGAGTCCGCGCCAGATAATTTTACCCGTGGTGAAATGATGGAACGAATGATGGATGAAATATTCTCTAGGTAAAAACCCCCATTTTAACGTAATTTTTTCTAGGCAATTCAAAACGTGTGCGACTGGTTGTATTCTCTACTAGCTTTCTGTTAGCGGTTTCACCCGCTGCAAAATAAGTTTATCTGGGAATAATTGTATTTTTCCACAGAAAAAGTCTTTGCTAAGTTTATTTCTTGTAAGCATACTAAAATCCCTTTATAATGATAATTTAATTTAAAGGGTAAGTACTTATCTTATTCCCAAAGAAAAGATTTAGTTCAGAAAACTTTTCTTACCTAACTTATTTTCTCAAAATGTTGAATGATTCAACTGAATGCAAATTTGTAGTAGAGTAGGTGCCTAATTAGGACAATTATGATAATTGTTATGATAATTTAAACAACAAAATACACTGTTTATTAAGTGCATTACAAGTATCATCATTAACATTGGAGTGATATTTCAAAACATTTGTGTACCTACCTAAATAATTTTCTGCAGTTATATATAAACAAAAGTTAACTTATTCAAATTAATAAGTTTCAGGAAAACAGTGCTATTTTACTTATATTTATAATTATAAAATAAGAGGAAATTGATTTTCAGGAAACATACTTTTACAATTTAAAAATGTAATTTTATTGTTACAATGCCATTATTACTTATACTTGGTTACAAGAATCTTAAATTAAATTATTTGGTTTTTTCTTTTTCAAAAGTCATTATCTTAACCCAACACTTACCTAGGTACGTAGGTACTTAACTTTACAGGAAAAGGATACAAAATTAAAAAAAAAATATATACATAGAGATGAGTTTTGGACATTCAAATAAGCAAGAACTTAGTGCTACAAAAATAATGGTCTTGCATTAATGTAATATTTAATACAGTTAGTAACTTCTTTCAACAAACCAATAAAATACATAAATAATACAAATCAGTCAAAATTGTATTTTTGCAAGTTACATGAATAGAATTACTTAGAGTCTTTGACTGTTTAATGTACCTGGCCGTGAAATAGTAATATCCATTCAATTCAAAACATACAGGTCAAATGTTAGAATAATTCTTAGCAGTGAGTCTGCATAATCTATAAAACAGAATTTTGGGGTAAATTGGTGTACCTATTTAAAAAAAACTTTTAAATGTTTTAATTTTTTAATTTTTAATACATACAATCACGTATTTATACCTAATGGGGTAGGCAGAGCAAAAACGACCAAAAGGTCATTCCACCACGTCTGACAAGTTTTGAGGGTTATATCAGATGGTGTATTGCTATAGTGACAGGTTGTCAGCCCATCGCCTAAATTGCAATATATTAAAACCCTCGTATCCCTTAGCTGGTTTTAAAAGCATGCCCGGGAGCAGATGCAGCTGGCACATTCTATGTTTTTAATATTATTGTAATTATTAAAAAAAACATTTAAAACTAAGATGACAATCTTTCAGCAACATTCAGTAACCCATGTTGTTTCAGGTCCATAATCACAATGAACCACAAGGACTTCAAGCGGCTCCTGCTGCAGCTCTTCACCGCCATGCCATTGGTAAGTTCTTCTAAGTACGGGGCCGTTAATATTGCGGCTCATAATCGTTTTTCAGCGAAATGTTCTTTCCGCGAAATGTCCTTTTCGCTGAATGTCCTTTTCAAAATTTTGATAATTAATTACCTAAGTCTGAGGTTTTCCTCAACTAGCTCAACCAAAAGGAAATATTACGAAAATTACTTTATGAGAAAGATATTTCGCGAAAAGGACATTATGAAAAAAGGCCGTTTTGAGAAAGAACATTTCGCGATCAAGTCATGTTGCTAAAAGTAGTTTTGGAACAAGGACTTTTGTGAAAGGACATTTCGCGAAAAGGACATTTTACAAAAAAAAAATAACGTTTTCAGAAAGGACATTTTGCGAAAAGTACCTACACAGTGAGCTGAGATCTAATACTAAGTTCGGCAATCGCCACGTATGTTAGCATATTTTCAGGATTCTTTATGTATATCATCTGTAACTCTCAAAGTATTACAAAATGTATTTATTTTATGTTTTGATTTCAGATATCGCTAGTAAACAATGTATTAAAATGGAGCATAGGAGAAACAAAACTAAGGATACGTACAAACCTCACAATGCACTTATACCACAGTATAATAAATAGTACGACTAACGCTTACACCGAATCTACCACGCAATTACCGAATTATCTACAACGTGTAACAGAAAGGGTATATGCATCAAGAAATGTGTGAATCTACCCATCAAACGGAACAACTTTCCCTAAGAAACATAGGTCGAAAAACGAAAAAAAAATCGTGACCCTTCATACTAAATGCATCAGCTGATAGCGTATTTAGTATGGGAAGGGTCACGATTTTTTTTTCGTATTTCGACCTATGTTCCTTAGGGAAAAATGTTCAGTTTCATGGGTAGAATCACACAATTCTCGATGCATATATATACCCTTTCTGTTACACGTTGTATAATGTTCACTAAATTTAAATCCTGTTGAATAAAATACAATGAAACTATTTAATAATAAAAAATCACTTACTTCAGGTACTGTTGGTATAAATGCATTGTGAGGTTTGTACGTATCCTTAGTTTTGTTTCTCCTATGCTCCATTTTAATACATTGTTTACTAGCGATATCTGAAATCAAAACATAAAATAAATACATTTTGTAATACTTTGAGAGTTACAGATGATATACATAAAGAATCCTGAAAATATGCTAACATACGGTGCGATTGCCGAACTTAGTATTAGATCTCAGCTCACTGTGTAGGTACTTTTCGCAAAATGTCCTTTCTGAAAACGTTATTTTTTTTTTGTAAAATGTCCTTTTCGCGAAATGTCCTTTCACAAAAGTCCTTGTTCCAAAACTACTTTTAGCAACATGACTTGATCGCGAAATGTTCTTTCTCAAAACGGCCTTTTTTCATAATGTCCTTTCGCGAAATATCTTTCTCATAAAGTAATTTTCGTAATATTTCCTTTTGGTTGAGCTAGTTGAGGAAAACCTCAGGACTTAGGTAATTAATTATCAAAATTTTGAAAAGGACATTCAGCGAAAAGGACATTTCGCGGAAAGAACATTTCGCTGAAAAACGATTATGAGCCGCAATATTAACGGCCCCGTACTTAGAAGAACTTACCAATGGCATGGCGGTGAAGAGCTGCAGCAGGAGCCGCTTGAAGTCCTTGTGGTTCATTGTGATTATGGACCTGAAACAACATGGGTTACTGAATGTTGCTGAAAGATTGTCATCTTAGTTTTAAATGTTTTTTTTTAATAATTACAATAATATTAAAAACATAGAATGTGCCAGCTGCATCTGCTCCCGGGCATGCTTTTAAAACCAGCTAAGGGATACGAGGGTTTTAATATATTGCAATTTAGGCGATGGGCTGACAACCTGTCACTATAGCAATACACCATCTGATATAACCCTCAAAACTTGTCAGACGTGGTGGAATGACCTTTTGGTCGTTTTTGCTCTGCCTACCCATTAGGTATAAATACGTGATTGTATGTATTAAAAATTAAAAAATTAAAACATTTAAAAGTTTTTTTTAAATAGGTACACCAATTTACCCCAAAATTCTGTTTTATAGATTATGCAGACTCACTGCTAAGAATTATTCTAACATTTGACCTGTATGTTTTGAATTGAATGGATATTACTATTTCACGGCCAGGTACATTAAACAGTCAAAGACTCTAAGTAATTCTATTCATGTAACTTGCAAAAATACAATTTTGACTGATTTGTATTATTTATGTATTTATTGGTTTGTTGAAAGAAGTTACTAACTGTATTAAATATTACATTAATGCAAGACCATTATTTTTGTAGCACTAAGTTCTTGCTATTGAATGTCCAAAACTCATCTCTATGTATATATTTTTTTTTAATTTTGTATCCTTTTCCTGTAAAGTTAAGTACCTACGTACCTAGGTAAGTGTTGGGTTAAGATAATGACTTTTTGAAAAAGAAAAACCAAATAATTTAATTTAAGATTCTTGTAACCAAGTATAAGTAATAATGGCATTGTAACAATAAAATTACATTTTTAATTTGTAAAAGTATGTTTCCTGAAAATCAATTCCTCTTATTTTATAATTATAAATATAAGTAAAATAGCACTGTTTTCTGAAACTTATTAATTTGAATAAGTTACTTTTTGTTTATATATAACTGCAGAAAATTATTTAGGTAGGTACACAAATGTTTGAAATATCACTCCAATGTTAATGATGATACTTGTAATGCACTTAATAAACAGTGTATTTTGTTGTTTAAATTATCATAACAATTATCATAATTGTCCTAATTAGGCACCTACTCTACTACAAATTTGCATTCAGTTGAATCATTCAACATTTTGAGAAAATAAGTTAGGTAAGAAAAGTTTTCTGAACTAAATCTTTTCTTTGGGAATAAGATAAGTACTTACCCTTTAAATTAAATTATCATTATAAAGGGATTTTAGTATGCTTACAAGAAATAAACTTACAAAGACTTTTTCTGTGGAAAAATACAATTATTCCCAGATAAACTTATTTTGCAGCGGGTGAAACCGCTAACAGAAAGCTAGTAGAGAATACAACCACTTACCCTTCAATCAAAGTAGAATGCTGAATAAGCCATAAGTCACACATGGATCTGGATATAAGAGACATGGCTATTAAAAACATCAGCCCGGTCTCTTTGGACCAGAATCCGGGAAACATGATCTTCCATAGCACCTTTAACTCGGCGAAAAATTTAGCATCAACAGCAGCTCTTGGAC
>JARACY010005944.1:0-19629 GCA_029255725.1 Scrobipalpa atriplicella
TAAAAAACAAAATAACAAAATAAAAATATTTCTTTATTCTTAAATTAAAGAAGAAGATTAGTTAAAAATAAATTTAAGAGTAGGCTGTATAGATTTCGAGCATGTGTTTCCTCGCAATCGAAGTGAAAAGAAGAGATTACAACTCGTGCACAAATCATTACTCGACTCATCATCTGACTGGTTTGTGCACTTGTCATGATATCTACAACTATTCATAGAATTATTCTTTTTCAAATTTCGAACAACAAGCTGTCTGTCGTGCGAAGTCTGTTTTTTAAGTGAAACTTCTTTAGGCGTTTTCAAGGTCGGGTGACGGAAATTTATACGTCACGAATGGTAACGGGACTTCGTTGCCATTTGTGTGTTAAATGAAAATACAAATTTTGTTTTGGACCGGTTCATGTGAAGTCCGACTTCGAGGCTTGCTGTATTAAGGCTTTCTAGGAGGTTAGCTAGGCTTTGAGCTGTTTGAGCAAAAAGGACAATGTCATCGGCAAAACGGAGATTAGTTGACCTCTTTTCACCCACTTCCAGTGATTTCTATAAAATTCAGGGTGGCTCAAAGAGTGACGTCCAAAGAAAAAAAATGGTTCCTTACGTCATAGGTCATGAGGTATTCAGAATCCCCCAATTCCCCCAGGTGTTCACGGAATTTTTTATAGTTAAGAAGTTATGAATGATTTTAGTAGATTTAAAAAAATCGACCCGAGTGGCTTATTTTTTATTATATTTGGGCTAAGTATTTTTGCAAGATTTCTTTTTAATATTTTAACTTTTTCAACAAATTAATTAATTTTTCCGGTAGATAGACATATTATTTGGTCATTATTAATGATGAAATAGTTTCTTTTTATTGTTTAAATCATATCACAAGCATACGAATTTTCCACGTCTTAAAGGGCAGATTGCTGCGGTGCGGATAATGCCCCCGCCCCCCTTAAGAACGATTTTTTCGGATGCTGCTTTTATGTAAGTTAAGTCTTCCAAAGTTTTTAAAATTACTTACAGCCGTCTTTTTCAATTTTAATTTTACTTACATAAGTCTAGGAAGCTGAAACTTTTATGGTTAAATGTACAATTCATGAGGATGATATTAAAAAAATGCAAAAAACACGCAACCTAAAATAGAATAAAAAATTATTTTCAAAATATGTTAAACAACAAACCAAAAATTTCAACCGTAGACAGGATTTGAACCTGCGTCTTTGGATTTTGCTTTTTTGTTTTGTTGTTGAACATATTTTGGAAATTAAAATAGCACTTTAAGTGCAAAAACACAAATAAAAAGTTAAAAAGCCACTCGGGTCGATTTTCCTCGAAAATTACTAAAGACATTCATAACTCCTAACTAAACTATTAAAAATCGCTGAACATACATACATGTGGGTATTTGGATACCCCATGACCCATGACGTAAGGAACCATTTTTTTTCTTTGGACGTCACTCTTTGAGCCACCCTGAATTTTATAGAAATCACTGGAAGTGGGTGAAAAGAGGTCAACTAATCTCCGTTTTGCCGATGACATTGTCCTTTTTGCTCAAACAGCTCAAAGCCTAGCTAACCTCCTAGAAAGCCTTAATACAGCAAGCCTCGAAGTCGGACTTCACATGAACCGGTCCAAAACAAAAATTTGTATTTTCATTTAACACACAAATGGCAACGGAAGTCCCGTTACCATTCGTGACGTATAAATTTCCGTCACCCGACCTTGAAAACGCGCCTAAAGAAGTTTCACTTAAAAAACAGACTTCGCACGACAGACAGCTTTGTTGTTCGAAATTTGAAAAAGAATAATTCTATGAATAGTTGTAGATATCATGACAAGTGCACAAACCAAGTCAGATGATGAGTCGAGTAATGATTTGTGCACGAGTTGTAATCTCTTCTTTTCACTTCGATTGCGAGGAAACACATGCTCGAAATCTATACAGCCTACTCTTAAATTTATTTTTAACTAATCTTCTTCTTTAATTTAAGAATAAAGAAATATTTTTTATTTTGTTATTTTGTTTTTAGAGAAAACAGAATGCAAATAAATTCAAGGAAATATCATAAATTTACAAGTTTTATGCATGAACATTATATTGTGAAGTAGTACTTTTACGAGCATGAGAAGTGGAAAAGATTTTTTAGGTATTTGAGAACCCGTAAACAATTTACGGATTGATGTTGCGTATGGAATAAGACTATTTTAATGCATGTTTGATAATAGTACTCTGTGCGGTTTAATCGGTTCACTTTAATTTTTTTTGCTGATTTTAAGCGCAACATAAAAAAGTGTGAAGGTGAACAAAAAAAAACTAGGTTACTAAATGTGAGGAAATAAAAATGTATTTATAAATTAACAAAACAATAAGATCCTAACTTTAAGGAGAACTATTATCTTATCTCTAATAATGATAAAACTGTAGACTGGGTGTGATTTACTGTACATTAATAGTATATTAGGCAACGAGGGAATAAAGCAGTGTCTAACGTCACGGGCAGCATATTGAATCCTGAGCGGAATGAAGGATTCTAGGATTAATTCCCGAGCGCAGCGAGGGAATTAAATCTTTAATTCCTGAGCGAAGCGAGGGAATTATGACAAGAATCCTGAATGTAGCGAGGGATTCAAGTCTGCCCAAGGCGAAGACACATTTATTCCCGAGGAGCATACTATATTTTACACACCTACTGCACAGATTACTTAGACGGTGGCAGGCGTCTGTAAGATAATAAAGCTCAGAAATATACCTAATCATGTAATATTGATACATAAATAAATATTGAAAACATACCAGAAGCAACAGATCCGAAAGTCAATTCACACTCACTGAACTACACTTCACGTTCACAATCCACTACCTACGTATTTTTCCAAAAAACGAATTGATCGTATTTAACATATTCAACATAAATAACAAAATACGATAAAATACTAGTCACAATGTCTTCTGGAGTCAAAATATTAATTTCACTCGACAATTTACGAAATGGAAGTAATAATCAATGAGAGAAAAACTTTTGCAAAATCAAACCGCGTTTTCTTTTTTTTAGTTTCTTTTTTTTATACAAAGCAAAGAGCACATACAGATAACTAGTCATACAGCCTTTTTACACTCGCCGGGAGGCGCAGAAGGCGAATGTGGCAACAGTTTTAATACACACACAGCCATATTTTTTTTTTCTGAAAATTATTTTCTTAGTAGTTCACATGACATTCCAAATTCAAATCACATAATAACCCTTGGGCTATTAAGGATTTCCATACAACTTTAAATCCCTTGGGATTATTTTCTTGCTTTAAACGCAAGTTCCTTGATACATTATGTTGATATAATAATGCAGAGGTGTGTAAAATATTTTTTACATTTGATATTTCACATTTGTCATTTCGAATTCGAAATTTGACATTTCGACTACGACATTTGACATTTCGACTTTGACATTTGACATTTTTACTTCGACTTTTGACATTTCGAATTTGACATTATAGATTTTTCACATTTCGACTTCGACTTACATGCACCCGACGCGCGTATGCGTGCCGTAGGGTTGCGTAACTAGTTTTTGTTTTACGAATTTAATGAAAATTTAATATTTTAATTTATTTTATATAATGTGTGTATTGTGTTGTATAATTATCACTAATACATTACGTGATTCAAAGGAACGCAGTACTTTTTTTGCACCCTGTATAAAACCTAAAACTAGACGCGAACAAAGTTGCGGGCAAAAGCTAGTCTCATAGATAATTTTACAATTTTCTTATCTAATAATTCGGTCGTAAAAAGTTATTTTTTTGCATATAATAATAAATGTGACTGAAATTTTGAATTTAATTTAGATTTTGACACGTTTACTTTGAAGTCATCATAACAGTGTCACGCTTCACTCTTGCAGTGAACCTTGTAATGCCCTAGATCATTTATTGTTTCTCCGGGTTTAAACTCCAATGGAGCAATAACTGAGCACTCTGTGTCTTTTATTTTCATGTTGGTTGGTATTTCGTTCAATGTAATTCGATCTGTCCGTAATCCAGCCCTTCTTTCCATTGCATTCATGAGTGTCTGATTCATACGTGCTGTCGAGTACCATCGATTTAGCAGATATTTCTAGTGGTGTTGCAGGACTATCGATAGTTTGACTATCGATAGTTGACCTTGAAAATCAGTTAGAATATCGATAGGCCTATAGTATCGATACTATCGATAGTATCGATAGCTTTGGAAATCAATAGTATTGGTTGTATTCAATACTATCGATACTATCGATAGTATTGCTTTCCAATAGTATAAAAGTCAGATATCTCCTAAACGATGAGAGATAGATGGAGAGTGCTCGAATAAATGTTATAGGAAATGATAATGGGTAACTTTCGGTGATCACGAAAATCCAAGATGGCGGATCCAAAATGGCGCCTGATAAAAAAAATGCTCCGATCAGGCTACAATTTGATTGTTGAAAGGTTATTGAAGTACTAATTCGATATTTATAGTTCGTTTTTCAAATCCACCGTTTTCCAAGATGGCTGCCATGGCATTTTTGGTTTTATGCTTACATTTCGAAAACCATGGGGTATGAGCATTCATTTACCAATCTAAGGTACAAAAATGTTAAAAAATATCTTACCGTCAATGCAAACGGTATTGTATTGACCATTTCCAAGATAAAATGAAATGACATAACTTGTTGCCAAATATTACCCTGTAAAAAAAATATATATATTTAATTATTTAATAAAATATTATTTATCTTAAAAAATATATATATACAACGTGTAACATAAAGGGTATATGCATCGAGAAATGTGTGAATCTACCCATGAAACTGAACAACTTTCCTTAAGGAACATAGGTCGAAAAACGGAAAAAAAAATTTGACCTTCCATATAAAATGCATCAGCTGATAGCGCATTTAGTATGGGAACTAGATTTAGATTTTTTTTTCATATTTCGACCTATGCTACTTAGGGAAAGTTGTTCAGTTTCATGGTTAGATTCACACATTTCACGATGCATATACCCTTTATGTTACACGTTGTATATATTTATTTATTTTTAAGATAAATAATATTTTATTTATTACACATATAAATCGTTAAAAACTTGCTATAACTTTACCTTATATCCTAAATATGCAAGTAAAATTGCTTCAGTGAAAGAAATCATCGCTAAAATGCATTGGACGACCCACAAATACAGCGGTCTGTTGACCCATATAATTCCATCCCAGTTGATGATAGGGTGCTCTTGAAATTCCTCTTCCGTCAGGTTAGCCGAATATTCAAACTCAGTCTTATTTCCAGGCCTGCATCCATAACTGTTAAATAAAATTCAAATGTTAAATTCATAACCGCATATCTTAACTGTAATTCGAAATACTAATTAAATATTAAAACCTAAAAATGAAAATATGGATATGATCACCCGATCCGATAACACTTAATAAACTATCCCGATGATCATTGTGATAATGATGAGAACGATCATGATCATCAGTAAAGTCATAGGTACTATTATCATCATTTTGTGAAAAATAAACTACCACAGGACGACCTCAGGGCGGGCTCATATTCTGTGAGAAATGCAGCCATATTTTATTGATGTCGGGTTTTGGCATGGTTTTGATTGCTCATTTCGCGGACTGGTAATTGGTCAATGCTACTTCACGGAATCACGGAATGATCATTTGCCGAAATAAAAGAACATTTTGCGGATTGTGCGTTTTGCAAAACAAAATCAATGTTAACGAGCGAATTCGCAGAATGAGCGTAAGACATAGAATAAATAAGGTGCTGGAATAAGAAGACATATTTTTACAGCGACAAAACAAGTATATGATTCTCACGGTAAAAATGTTGGGAGGAATAAGGATATATAATCGCACTATAAAAAAAATGGTAAAAAATAATGGAACGCACTTAAAAAAATAATCGACAGCTTTATAAATAATGGAACGCAATATATACGCAAAAATAACGGGTTCCACTATAAATATGACTAGTTTTAAAATAAATTAAATTAGCTTTAAAAATAAATACTTTGCACTGTAGAACAATAAATAGGACATAACAATTTTATTTTGTATGTAGTAAGTAGTCCATGGGATGCTCAACATATCGGTAAATTTTGGGGGTACCAATTTTCCTTTATACGGTAGTTGGACATAATTATAGGGATGTAAAAAAACTATGCCTGCCATCTCTGAGTGGCAGCTAACAAAAATGGCGGCCAATTAAAGATGGCAAATATTCGAAAAAAATGGTAAACTTTGAGTGAATATTTTTTTCTTAATACCGTAGTTAGACAGGCTTATAAGAATGTTAAAAAACCTTATTTCTCATCTCTAAGTAGTATCTGATAAAAATGGCGACCAATCTTAGACAGAAAATGATGATTTTCATAATATCTACATTATCTCAAAAACTGTTTATCCGATTAAAGTTTTTTATTTTTTTATTTTTAAGGTCTTGCCATATACCTTAAATATTGTCTTTATACTGTTCCTGAAAAGTAAGCCGTTAATTAGTTATTTAAAAAAATATGCAAAAACTCACTTTTGTAACTTTTTAATTATTGTTTTTATACAAGATTTATTGGTATTTATTGTTAAAAAATATTTTTGCTATATACTTTAAGAAATTGCCTTTAATTTGATATATATAACATTTTAGAAAATTTGGGCGAGCATCCCATGGAATATAGTGTATTGGATGTGTATGAGTGTAGATAATCTCTTTTTGATAATACATGTTAAACAGATATTTTAAATAAACAGAGTTCAGAAATTAACCGCTTTTGGACACGGTGTAAGGGACAGGGTCCCGCAAACTTATAGGGGTTGCTCAGACGAAACTGAACAACTACCACCAGGATTTTTTTTTCAAAAAATGAAAAAAAAAAATGCTTTTTCATACAAAATGACCAGTTCTATCAGAGAATTTGTATGGAAAAGCAATTTTTTTTTTCATTTCCTGAAAAAAAAAACCTGGTGATAATTGTTTAGTATCGTTGACTGAGCAACCCCTATCACTTTGCGGGACGCAGTCCCTTACACCCAGTAGGTATAGCTGTGTCCTGTGTGTGGTCTTTTTAAATTAAATACAAATATTTTAAGGGTGGATTTCTATCATCAAACTGAACAACTTTCCCCAAGGTACATAGGCCGAAATACGAAAAAAAAATTTGGCCCTCCCATACAAATTGACTCCGGCCGCTGACACCATTTGTATGGGTGGGCCAATTTTTTTTTTCATATTTTGACCTATGTTCCTTGGGGAAAGTTGTTCAGTTTGATGATAGAAATCCGCCCTTAAAATATTAGTACTTAATTTAAACCTAATATAGTGCAAACAATAATTTTTGTACTCAAAATATTAAATAAAAGTTGAGATGTCATTTTATAGTGCAAACCATTATTTTTGTAGCTTCTTTTATAAAATTAAAAGTGCTTATTATAAATACTTAGCAGCTAAAATAGCGGGTGAAACTGGCAGAGTGATAAGTAATATTCCCTGTGACGTCCAAAGAAAAGATAAGGTTCCTTAGGTCAAGGGGTAGCGAAATCTTCTCCATTTTATGTTCAGCGATATTTAACAGTTTAGATTTTAGAAGTTAGTGCCTGAGTGCCTTATGTTTTTTTTTTAGTAGAGTTTTTGTGCACGATTTTGTTTTTCATATCATTCTATTGAATTGTATTTTAAACCATAAAAGTTTCAGCTGTGTGGCCTTAAACAAACATTATTATTCTTGGCTGTGTATTTGGTATCTTAAATACAACCAACCAAGAATTTATTTGCCAAAAAATTAGGGGCATTTTAGATTTAGACCATATGAAACATAAAGGAAGTATTCCGATTCGGGCAACGCCGCCCGTCTGCTCGCATAGATTTTATTTGAATGGGTGGTATTCTGATCTCTGACGGCGCTTTATATGGTTTGGAGGTAAAAAGTCTCCACAAAGGGGTGTAGATCACATGTGTACATCACAATACATTATTTGGTATTAAAAATACAAATCTGCAGTGATCATCATCATCAACTTCCTAGCCTTTTCCCGTATCTCTCGGGGTCGGCTACCTGATCTAGGGGATTGAACGAGGGTACTGGTTTTTACACAGAGCGACTGCCATCTGACCTCCGCAACCCAGAAGGGGAAACCAGACCCAATCCTAGATTAGGTTACACACAACCTTTGAATTTCTTCGTAGGTTTGTGCAGGTTTCCTCACGATGTTTTCCTTCACCGTAAAAGCGCCGAATCAACGTACATATGAAATTCAAAAACCGAAAAACACATTGGTACGTGGTGGGATTCGAGCCACGACCTCCTGCACAGAAGGCCGCTGCCCTATCCACTACACCATCCAGGCTTATACTACAAATCTGCAGTGATAAAATGTCAATTATTATCTATTATTTTTGACGGGAAGTAGCAAATGTTTTTGGCACACCCGGACAATTGCGATTTTTTCTTAGCTCAGCATATAAATTTCCATTTGCCCACGGGTCTGATCTTTGTATTAAGTCATGTGTTGGATCCTTCATTAATCCATTACATTGATTAGTCACTACATTATTAATTATTCAACAGTTTTTTTTTTTTATAATTTTACTTTAGGAATTTTTCATCTACGTACCTTTAAATGCTGATTCTTGCAGTATACACCCCT
This sequence comes from Scrobipalpa atriplicella, assembly GCA_029255725.1. Lineage (NCBI taxonomy): Eukaryota > Metazoa > Arthropoda > Insecta > Lepidoptera > Gelechiidae > Scrobipalpa > Scrobipalpa atriplicella. The sequence continues at coordinate 8,658 of JARACY010005944.1, forward strand.
ATTTTATTTTTTTGACAGGTTTTTAAAATAACTAAGACTAGACTCCTTTAATAAGAATTAAATATTCAAAATCGCTGAACATGCACGGGGGTGATTTGGATACTTCTTGACCTAAGAAACAAATCAGATTTTTTTCTTAGGTCGTCACTCTTTGGCCTTCCTGTATAAAATCTGCTAATTTTATTTAAAACTGAGCTATTAAAAGAACCCTGTAATATATAAATGAATATAATAAAGCAGTTCAACGTCTTCAATTAACTCATTCTGTAGTACGTGCACCAGTTTTAAATTAAGATTACTTAGTAAAGGGCATATTTTGCGAATTTTAAGGTAGGTAGATACTATGTACTAGTCTATTACCAGGGAAAAAAATTCAAGATTTTGTAAGTGATTAACAGTTTCAAATAACAAACCACGATGCAGTTATTGGGTCTCCATCAGCACACACCCGGCATATATACAAGACGCAGGTTACTAGCTTGAAAAATAAATTCGCTATTCTAATTCTTAAACCTGAAACAAAAGAAAATCGATTCAGTTAATTGCAATGAAAATAGGGAAAATGTCGGTTTTGACCCTTACATACTAAGTACTTGGAGCAGTATAGGAAGGCAAAACGGGTAGGTAGAAAAACCTTGGCCAAGAGTGTGTCAGACACAGTTACATAAATAGCTAATTTTGTATACTTACTTGACCGTTGATTTTTTATAAAATATAATTGCAGTCTTTCTTTGAAAGTGTTCTCGTTTACATAATACTCCACCCGTACTCTGGAACAAAAAAGAAGCAATTAAGTTAAATGCACTGCATGCTCCTCTTCTTGATGTAGATCAAGGAGGTTTCTTATCTCTAATCGATAATCTGAAACCTATTACCTAATAAAAGTACCTACTAAATTATAAAACAGTGTATTAAACTTAATTCTTCAAAAGAAACTAAAAATACATTATTTTAAAAATTAAACAAAAAACTGCCACTATAAAGTATACCATCATTCTTTTTTCGCCCTGATGCATCACATAACAATCGACATCAACACCGATACATATTGTAACTATCTTTTGTACGACATAATCAGGAACCCTGATTTTCGATACTATTCGGCATGCGAATTGTTCAAAATTACGGGTCTGTTTGACGATACCATATGTGCGTTTAGTTTAGCCTTTAGCTGAATATGTATTATCATCAAACGCTGAGTATTACATCCCGAATAGGCAGAAACTGTGCTATAGGTATTTGTCATGATCATGATACCTACCACCATATCGTGAAAATGGAAGTGATCGAATCCAAGATCTGGATAGTTTGCGTAAGTGTAATTATAGACCTCAAAATAAGTTGGTATCGATAGCTCAACGTTAATGTGTGAGAGCCATCGTTGTCTTTGCGGAGAGTTGGTAGGAGAGCTGGGGTATCATGGCTTGTCTTGTCAAAGAAGCGCAGGTCGCATCTCACGACATGTCTCCCTGAATGATACCATCAGGCGAGCTCTGGTCGCAGCCAATATTCCAGATGTTCTAGAGCCGACCGAGCTTTCACGGACTGACGGAAAAAGGCACTAGTGCCGTGGAAGTTCGGGAAAATTCTATGGGATGCGACCTGCGTCGATACAATGGCTCCTACCCATATACCTTCTACATCCACGCGAGCAGGCGCCGCAGCATCTTCGGCGGAGGCTCTAAAAAGAAGAAAATATTCACGCCTAGGGGATCTAACACACCTTCATTCCTTTCGCCGTAGAGACCATGGGCCCATGGGGTCCGGTCGCTAAAGGCTTTCTGCACGATCTATCCAGGCGTCTTAACGATGCATCCGGTCACCCAAGGGCTGGCAGCTTCTTTGCCCAAAGAATAAGCCTAGCCATCCAGAGAGGCAATTCTGTCTGCCAGCCTCCTGGGAACCTTGCCTCGGTGTGACGCCTTGGATGAAATTTTCTATTTATAAAATGTATTTGTCCTATAAAGTTAATATTGTATTGTAAATAAACATTTTGTCACCTAATAAACGAACTATACGAGATGTTTTTAGGAATGATTACAGTTATACGCTTTTAATAATTTAGAAAGAAAGAATAAATTATAATTTTAATTGCTGGATTGATAGAGTTCGAGCCGCACGTGAAACAATTATACCTCCAAGTCAGGCAATAGCTATTTAAGTCAAGGGTGTTTTTTCTCAAAAAACCACAAGTAAACAATTAAAAAGCCTTATACTGGCGTGTCACAGAATAAAAAGACAAAATTGTTTTTAAGATGATTACACTCTAATGAAATGAAAGTAATACTAAGTTTGTAGTAGGTACTCAATTAATTAAAAATTAAGGCAATCGCTATGAAATCTTATTTGAATAGATTTATTTTTTAGGTCGTAAAACATAGATAATGGTATCGATTCGTAAGCTCACAAAATCAATAAATCTTGACTAAAATGGTCACCTGTCATTGTCTATCCTGAGAAAAATGAAAGGGAAGGCAATAATTTTGGGTAAGATTTAGTTAAGTAATGCTCTCTACGACTCGATAGCATTATATTATTATCCTGTGCTTACTAAAGTACTTTTCTATATTTATTTCAAAATAGTCAGATTTATATAGAAAAGTGTCTCTTTACTTAGACTCGGACACTCTTTATTTGAAAATGTTACTATTATGTACAATATAATAATATAAGGAGTTGGCGGCGCAAGAAACGTGGTTGTCTTTATCTTCATTTATTTTATTTTGCTGGCAGGCAGCTAAACTAGTGTCCGAAATCAATGCAGCCAGTATACAGAGGTTTCAGAATTATCACATAGCTGCCATCACGTAATCCATTTCATGCTGATTAACCCTACTTTAGTGCTATGTTTATTCCAGGTCTTCGCATGCAGTGCTGTATTCTTCCTCTTTCTCATCCATAATCAAGTCTTCAGAAGCTCGAGATAGCCAATCTACGAAAGAATAATAATTTCAAATATATCCTGATTCCTACTCATTCCTTTGTAATTTTTGTGTGCGTCTTTCAAGATAAGTTCTATAAAGGCATAACAATTATTTGTCGAGTTGTCACGATCGAACGTTACCGAGATTGGCCTTACATAATGTCGCAGCGTAAAGCCGACAGTTCTGTCGGTGGATGGTGTGTCGTATGCCGCGGCGGAACGGTCCGCAGGTGTGCAAATGGCTGTAAAATCATAATACGCGAAGTGCCAACTTCCTATAAGCAGGCAATTGGGTCAGGGATGTTATATGCCAACTCAGAAATTATGACACAGGCCCGTCAAAATTATGGTACCTCCGCAAAAATTATGGTACGGTTTGATTTTCAGTAAAATAAGCCAAAAAAATTAAAATGTATGTAAGTTTAACATGAAAAATCTTCTACGTACCTATTTTACCTTGATTCTACTCCTTTGCTTTTACCGAACGCTCACCGCAAGAAGAAAACTAGATAAGTTAAACCTACAATGACCTACATCCTAGAGAATATAATCACTAGTATGCATCAAAAACAAAAACGAAACGTAATATCTGTTCCATTACACGACAAATTGTGTTTCCAAAAAAATGATTGTATGGTAATTAATGGTAAATGCTAAATTATGGTACTTTTGCGTACCATAATGAAGTTCTAGGGTACAGGGTACGAGGACCTGAATTATGGTACATGTACCATAATTATGGTACGTATAACACCACTGAATTGGGTACTTGACTGGGTAGCTTAAAAAATTCAAAACGTTTATACTTAAAACTGATGGCTAAAAATATTGTGGATTTCATACATCATTAAAAAAAAAATGCACATTTCGATTTTAACAATCGAATTAAAAGTATATAAGTTATTGATTTGATTAGTCAATATTTACTAAAATGTGACGTCATAATTTACTATTTTCATACAAAAAAGCGTTTTTGACATTTCATAAAAAGTTGCTGATTTGACTAGTTGGAAAGTAGCCAATTCTTAACTTAATTGAATCTTCTTTGAGCGTAGCTGGTCGTATACGTTTGCTGGCTATTTCTGAATCCACATTTAACATTTTTTGTTACAATAATTACAATCATTATCTTTTATACGGGAATAGACGGCGGTGTAAAGAGTTCTATAATACACGTGGGAAAGAGCCAACTTGCGGGGAGGACCACTCTACGGAGATAATGCTTAACGGCTGCTACTAAAGAGTTGGATTCCGTTCCGTGCAAATGTATTACGAAAATGTATTACGTTCTACACGGCTAAAGAAAACATATATTACCTTGGTATTTTGTCATAGCTGTCCCATCCAGTCAAACAGTTATACGAGCTGTATCTACTGACAGCTGCCATGTTAATGATCTTCAGTGTATATTGAATTCCAGTTGGATGCTAATCGTGTGTCGTGACGCTTAATGTAAGTACGTCTCGTTTAATGTAGCTAAGTGTGGAAGCACTTGGCCTCCTCGAAGGGCTAGCCGCACTTGCGACTTGCGGTCGCCTCGCCTGCCCGCCCGGCGCCCGCCCTTTCCCCTGCCGCCCTCGCCCGCCCGAATTCGCGCGACCGCGCGCTCACCTATCTTGCATTTACGCTCATCAACTACAATCTGACGGTGGTGTTTTAATTCTAATAGTATTAACGCTATCTCCCACATTCTCGTGTACTTTAGATTTAGATTGATTAATTTATCATATGAGTATGTATACCTATAACAGTGTATTAACGTAGTTGAATGATATTAAGTTAAAGTAATTTAGTTAAGAGCCATAAGTAAATTAATTGCCACGTGTTAATTATTATTAGTTATTGCATGCTTGAATTAATAACTGCTACTAATTGTGTGTGTATTTCTGTGAGTTAATATCGAGTAAAATGCAATATTAAGTATTATACGTCGAATTGTTTTATTTCATAATTGTTTAATTTCATAATAATAACACCCTGTATAACTTCCCCATACATTCCGTATAGTTGAGCTTAACACCCTTTATAACTTCCCCATATATCACGCGTATAGTTCATCTTAGCACCCCTGTATAACTTCCCCATACAGCCCGGTGGTGCTTGGTGCACTAGCTATTGCCAGTCTGGCGGCGTGTACCATCCGTGGTGCACTAGTTATTTGCTAATTATTTGGTAAACGTTTAGTATTTTAGGTGAACGTTTAGTTTAATTGATGAACGTTTAGTTTAATAGGTGAACGTTTAGTTTCATAGGTGAATGTTTAGTTTAATTGGTGAACGTTTAGTTTAATAGGTGAACGTTTAGTGTTTTAGGTAAACATGTTTAGTGCGACGTTTTAGAATTTTTGGTGCGACATTATTAGGTGAACGTTTAGTTTAATAGGTGAACATTTAGTTTTGTAGGTGAACAATTAGTAAATTAGGTGAACCTCTTCAGGTGAACAATTAGTTTAATAGTGTGACAATTGAAGATTTCCCTTTCTATAGTGCAAGCATACGAGTATCCACGTGATGTACATGTCACGTCATATTATCTGGTATAGAAAGGCCTCTGCGCTGTTGGCCTTGGCCCCACGTGCGCCTCAAAAGACCGGGTCCGGAAAAGTATCCTACAAAATATTAATAAACTCATTATAATTGTGTTTCTGGCCACCCCGCTTACATCATTAGGCTCTGCGAAGTAACAACACTAGCCGAGAACAGTTCTGTTCTCTAGGCTCTTCATATTTTTCTTATCGAGTGTTTTTGAGTCGACGAACCTTATTTTCAGTTTTTAATAGACTTATTTGCACTAGAACTAGACAGTCTCTAGCCAGTTTCTAGTTCTTTCAATAGGGCCTATAAATGGTGTAGCATTGGTAAAAGTGGATTTTATATTTATTTAATAATAATAAACTCCACACAATCAAATACAAAAAAGACTCATGAATGCAATAATGCATTGTAACGGTCATGTGTAAAAGTTAAACTTAGGTTTCTCTATTTTTATTTATATATAGTATTTAATTTACCAGACAACATTGTGTATAACAAGTGTATAAAGACAAATGGCAAATATCTCTGCTTTGAAATTCAAATGTTATAATGTACAGTGGACAGCAGGTCGAGTTACCAATTTAACGGACCAATTTATACTGGCTATACAGTATAACCAGGTAGATATAACCAGTATATATTGGTCGGTTATTGGTTGGTTAAATGGTTAACTCGACCTGCTGCCCACTGTACATGACTCATTTTACATTTCAAACGTAAAAACGATCAATTGTCATATATCTCGAACATACTATCCCGTTCAAAATAACAATCTAATTGTAGTGAACAATCGCAAAAGTCTCAAAACTTATATTGCCCTACAAAATTTTGAGAACCTAAATATTCGTTCAAAATTCAATTTATACTAACTGTAAGTAACGCAGCAATCAAATAAGAAACGATAAAAATGTCAATACTATCAATCAAGACCGTTTCAGTAATTATTTTTAAAAGATATCTCGCGGTCCAGGCTCCGCGGACTCTCCCATAGGGATGCGGATATGTTAACTTGATCGCATTTACATTGTTTAATACCCGCGATCATAGATGTCTCAATTTATTTCAGTAATAATGAACAAATTTTTTTTGTTCTTTCAAGATGTAAGATTATGCCTTTTAGACAAATTTTATGAAATAACAAAAAAACGAGAAATCGTAATTGTCTTTTTCTACTTTGCTGCCGTCGTCGATTAATACCTAAATGCCAAAACTAGACAAATCGAAAAAGACCCCTGTGACATGAATAGATTTTACGTGAGAGGAACATATTTTCCCTGCGGTTGGAAGTACCCTATATTACTTGTGATTAATTAAGTATTCTGATTATGAAATACTCTTTGAAATTTGTCCAATAGTTTTGAAGTTTACTCTTTACAAATGGAAATACGAACAAACATACAATTAAAAAAATCTTTTTCTATATAAAATGGATTTGCAAAAATTGTTTTCGAATATTTACAATAATGTCATGATTGTGTCATGTAGGGTGCATGTCAAAGTCTAAGCGGCCAGTTAAAATCAGTTGCAGAAAAGAGTGCTATACCAACTAAATAATCTCCGGACATGTAGGTATTGACATGTGGTTTCGCCTGCGGTATGATGAAATATCCCGTGAAAATAAGGTATTTTCATGCGATTAAATGTAGCATTCATACTACTGTACAGACTACTTACTACTTATCGTATATTACCAGTAACCTAGTACACAACAAGCCCTAAAAGGCAGAACATGTAAGCGTAAAAAATCTTCCGTACCTTTGTATACAAATCTTTTCTTTTTAAATGTCAAATTGAATTTAGTGACATCAAAGTTCGATGTTCCCGTCGTTGGTATTTTATCAAATACTAGCTTTCCGCCCAGCGGTTTCACCCGCAGCTAAGAGTTTTCCCGTGGGATTGAGTTCCCGCGCTGTTCCTACCTTTAAAATTGACGGAATTTCAATACAAACTTCCATCCCTTCAATCCCTATTTAACCCCCTTAGGGGTGGAAAATACAAAAACGCTGAAATACGTGTTCATTATTTTTAAATCTTTAGCCCAAAAACAAAATTGGAAGACCCTGCCATCAAAATTGACGGAATTTCCATACAAACTTCCATCCCCTATTTAACCCTCTTAGGGGTAAAAAATGCAAAAATGCTGAAACACGTATAAATTATTTTTTAATCATTAGCCTAAATACAAAATTTGAAGATCCTACCTTCAAAATTGACGGACTTTCATACAAACTTCAACCCCCCTTTTTACCCGTTTAGGGAGGGAAAATCCGGAAATTCTTTATTAGTGGGAGGTTAGGTCGTTATAAGAGGAACTTGCTCTCTAAGTTTAATGATTCTAGCTTTAGTAGTTTAGGCTAATGATTAAAAAATAATTTATACGTGTTTCAGCATTTTTGCATTTTTTACCCCTAAGAGGGTTAAATAGGGGATGGAAGTTTGTATGGAAATTCCGTCAATTTTGATGGCAGGGTCTTCCAATTTTGTTTTTGGGCTAAAGATTTAAAAATAATGAACACGTATTTCAGCGTTTTTGTATTTTCCACCCCTAAGGGGGTTAAATAGGGATTGAAGGGATGGAAGTTTGTATTGAAATTCCGTCAATTTTAAAGGTAGGAACAGCGCGGGAACTCAATCCCACGGGAAAACTCTTAGCTGCGGGTGAAACCGCTGGGCGGAAAGCTAGTATTTGATAAAATACCAACGACGGGAACATCGAACTTTGATGTCACTAAATTCAATTTGACATTTAAAAAGAAAAGATTTGTATACAAAGGTACGGAAGATTTTTTACGCTTACATGTTCTGCCTTTTAGGGCTTGTTGTGTACTAGGTTACTGGTAATATACGATAAGTAGTAAGTAGTCTGTACAGTAGTATGAATGCTACATTTAATCGCATGAAAATACCTTATTTTCACGGGATATTTCATCATACCGCAGGCGAAACCACATGTCAATACCTACATGTCCGGAGATTATTTAGTTGGTATAGCACTCTTTTCTGCAACTGATTTTAACTGGCCGCTTAGACTTTGACATGCACCCTACATGACACAATCATGACATTATTGTAAATATTCGAAAACAATTTTTGCAAATCCATTTTATATAGAAAAAGATTTTTTTAATTGTATGTTTGTTCGTATTTCCATTTGTAAAGAGTAAACTTCAAAACTATTGGACAAATTTCAAAGAGTATTTCATAATCAGAATACTTAATTAATCACAAGTAATATAGGGTACTTCCAACCGCAGGGAAAATATGTTCCTCTCACGTAAAATCTATTCATGTCACAGGGGTCTTTTTCGATTTGTCTAGTTTTGGCATTTAGGTATTAATCGACGACGGCAGCAAAGTAGAAAAAGACAATTACGATTTCTCGTTTTTTTGTTATTTCATAAAATTTGTCTAAAAGGCATAATCTTACATCTTGAAAGAACAAAAAAAATTTGTTCATTATTACTGAAATAAATTGAGACATCTATGATCGCGGGTATTAAACAATGTAAATGCGATCAAGTTAACATATCCGCATCCCTATGGGAGAGTCCGCGGAGCCTGGACCGCGAGATATCTTTTAAAAATAATTACTGAAACGGTCTTGATTGATAGTATTGACATTTTTATCGTTTCTTATTTGATTGCTGCGTTACTTACAGTTAGTATAAATTGAATTTTGAACGAATATTTAGGTTCTCAAAATTTTGTAGGGCAATATAAGTTTTGAGACTTTTGCGATTGTTCACTACAATTAGATTGTTATTTTGAACGGGATAGTATGTTCGAGATATATGACAATTGATCGTTTTTACGTTTGAAATGTAAAATGAGTCATGTACAGTGGGCAGCAGGTCGAGTTAACCATTTAACCAACCAATAACCGACCAATATATACTGGTTATATCTACCTGGTTATACTGTATAGCCAGTATAAATTGGTCCGTTAAATTGGTAACTCGACCTGCTGTCCACTGTACATTATAACATTTGAATTTCAAAGCAGAGATATTTGCCATTTGTCTTTATACACTTGTTATACACAATGTTGTCTGGTAAATTAAATACTATATATAAATAAAAATAGAGAAACCTAAGTTTAACTTTTACACATGACCGTTACAATGCATTATTGCATTCATGAGTCTTTTTTGTATTTGATTGTGTGGAGTTTATTATTATTAAATAAATATAAAATCCACTTTTACCAATGCTACACCATTTATAGGCCCTATTGAAAGAACTAGAAACTGGCTAGAGACTGTCTAGTTCTAGTGCAAATAAGTCTATTAAAAACTGAAAATAAGGTTCGTCGACTCAAAAACACTCGATAAGAAAAATATGAAGAGCCTAGAGAACAGAACTGTTCTCGGCTAGTGTTGTTACTTCGCAGAGCCTAATGATGTAAGCGGGGTGGCCAGAAACACAATTATAATGAGTTTATTAATATTTTGTAGGATACTTTTCCGGACCCGGTCTTTTGAGGCGCACGTGGGGCCAAGGCCAACAGCGCAGAGGCCTTTCTATACCAGATAATATGACGTGACATGTACATCACGTGGATACTCGTATGCTTGCACTATAGAAAGGGAAATCTTCAATTGTCACACTATTAAACTAATTGTTCACCTGAAGAGGTTCACCTAATTTACTAATTGTTCACCTACAAAACTAAATGTTCACCTATTAAACTAAACGTTCACCTAATAATGTCGCACCAAAAATTCTAAAACGTCGCACTAAACATGTTTACCTAAAACACTAAACGTTCACCTATTAAACTAAACGTTCACCAATTAAACTAAACATTCACCTATGAAACTAAACGTTCACCTATTAAACTAAACGTTCATCAATTAAACTAAACGTTCACCTAAAATACTAAACGTTTACCAAATAATTAGCAAATAACTAGTGCACCACGGATGGTACACGCCGCCAGACTGGCAATAGCTAGTGCACCAAGCACCACCGGGCTGTATGGGGAAGTTATACAGGGGTGCTAAGATGAACTATACGCGTGATATATGGGGAAGTTATAAAGGGTGTTAAGCTCAACTATACGGAATGTATGGGGAAGTTATACAGGGTGTTATTATTATGAAATTAAACAATTATGAAATAAAACAATTCGACGTATAATACTTAATATTGCATTTTACTCGATATTAACTCACAGAAATACACACACAATTAGTAGCAGTTATTAATTCAAGCATGCAATAACTAATAATAATTAACACGTGGCAATTAATTTACTTATGGCTCTTAACTAAATTACTTTAACTTAATATCATTCAACTACGTTAATACACTGTTATAGGTATACATACTCATATGATAAATTAATCAATCTAAATCTAAAGTACACGAGAATGTGGGAGATAGCGTTAATACTATTAGAATTAAAACACCACCGTCAGATTGTAGTTGATGAGCGTAAATGCAAGATAGGTGAGCGCGCGGTCGCGCGAATTCGGGCGGGCGAGGGCGGCAGGGGAAAGGGCGGGCGCCGGGC
>JARACY010005945.1:0-19626 GCA_029255725.1 Scrobipalpa atriplicella
TTGCGACGTTAAAATAATAAGCTCTCGGTTTTGACTCCTGGTCAGTCCTACAAGTTGCATAAACACAGGCAAAGCACGTCACTCATACAGCCCATTTGCGAGAGACGGCAGTAATATTGGCTAATGGTGATGGACACGCCTAATCGCTGCAACGACCCCTGCGTTATGATATTGTGTATTTTCCTCGAGTGGAATCACTTTTCCCCGACCTACCCTTTTTTACGAGTGCGTATGTTTTTTGTGCATACAGACAGATTGTTTAGCACAAGTGTAAGAATTACTTTTAATTTACACTTCTCAGAATTTATTTGAGTTTGTCTATAAATGACCTCAAATAACTGTAAGGTCAATTTTGTGAACTTGGAGGCTACTTATTTGGCACTAGTAAAGCTACAGACAGACTTATCAGCGGATCTGTCTATACCTTCACACGATTACTTACCCACTATATAACGATTGCATTTGAATGTTTGTAACAACAACGCGTTGTAAATATCGAAGAACCGTCAGTCCTCATTACGTATGCTGAAGCGTCCGTTGCACGTTCATACACGACAGAAGTATGCCAATAACCCATCAGCCCTTACCTACCCTACCTTATTAAGGGAATTTAAACGCAACCAGCTTCCCAATTTAAACAAAGAACTTTAATTCAATTATTCTAATTAAATGCCAGCGCATCTGTACCGTCTGCTCAATAATAAGATATCCAACAAAGTTAATAAAAAAAAGCGATAATTAATTGCTTACAATACCTGTTGAATAATAAGGCTTAATGCACATTGTTCGGTGGTGTATGATAAATAAATAAAAAAACTGGGATACATGTGTTCATTACGTATCAATTACATTACATTTTGTTGTATAATTTAATCAATTAATCACACAACATATTCAACATAAAAAAATACATCTTAGTAATTACTAATTAGTTCCCATAAACTAAATTTACTTTTTCTAAAGAACTACCTGCCTACTTACCTATACCTAGTAGGTAGATATTTGGTGATGAAATAAATAAATCGTTTTTACAACAACACCAATAAAAAAAAAACACTGCAGCAAAAGCCGAATAATATTACAACATTTAGAAAAAAGAAAAACTTCAATTTTATTTATTTTCTAAAATTTCATATAATATGCATTATGATAATTTATTTTGTCCATGCAATTTTGACTAATCGAGGATAAAATATCTTTGAGAAAGTCGTAATAAAAGCATGAATAGAAGAAATACAGCACGTCGTTAAGTTTTCCCGCTAGTATATCTTACCCTTACAGCTAAGTGTACAAAGTGGATAAGTACTTTCATCTGTTTTATTCTGAATAATTAAGAATCTGGTAGCTCATAGAGTGGGACATAAAACAATTAAAACTTCTACTTATGCAAACGAGTAGTGGTATTTGCATTCGAGTTCATATGTATTGCCTTTCAATACGTTAATGTATTTCACATTCTAGCTATAGTTCGTTTTAATGCATGGTTTTGTTGCAAATGAGGACAAGCGAGTTTATGAGTCTTATGGATTAAGATAAAAAGAAAACGCAGATTTTTGCAAATGCGTTTGCGGTAATTATTAAGATTCTTTTGAGTAGTAGAACAAACAAATATTAAGACAGATCGTATCGTATGTACTAGAGTAGACAGTTACGATAGTAGTAAGCTTCTTCTTCTTTATACTAGCTATAAGGGGGTGTGAAAATGACTAGGTAATCAATTAGATTTAGTTTTTTAATATATAATTTGAGTTGCCATTATCCTTTTTCTTCACTGACGATGGTGGTATCCGGGACAGAGTTGACGATGGAGCGAGTTCACCTAGAATCATGCAAAAATATAAGATAGGTTTACTTACCTATTTGCATAGCATCATCTTACGTAATTTAAATATTTTCATTTAAGTTAAAAGCGCCTACATTTTCTAGAAATGATTGGCCAACGCGACAACCACTGTCTCGTCCAAACGAGCCTATACTATCGACTTAATTGAATTTATAACCACGTCCTCAAAATGAATATGAGTAGGACACTGCTTGTGTATACTTAATGACGACATTACGCATTCATTGCTGCCCGTCGAACGGTGAGAACCTCGTAACATAAATTTTGCGTATTATTTGACGTGCATTATAAAATTATAATATGTCGACAGGCGTGTGTTATGAAATTATAATGTTGCGATTGGCATGCGGGTGGTGGTGCGACAAGACGTGTCCATGAGTGGCGACACGTATTTTTTTATGTTGGTTTCGACACTGAACAGGTCAAAGAAATTGTGTGCCAGAATGCCAGAATCATAAATGCGATAAATGCTTTGTTTGAATTTTATTAGCAAGTTTTATAGGATTTTCGATAGTCCTTGCATCAGCATATAAAAATCAATAGTACCTTGCCCAAATATTTGACTTAATTTTCTTTACAAAGTTAATAGGTAACCGAAGTAGCTTTTTGCCTTTTAATTTCGACGACTCACTTGTCGAATCTATTTTCATGCCAATTTGTATTTTTATCTAAAAATCAGCATTCCGCACTTTCACGCGAATACAAACCTTGATATTGCGGCGGTCAGCTAGTTTAGGATAGATTCGCGTTGTTGGAAATAAAGCAAGCCAATCAATATTAACACGCCGCAAACACGTAAATTGTTGCCTAATGCCGCGCGCACACACCCCCTTATAGCTAGTATAAAGAAGAAGAAGCTTACTACTATCGTAACTGTCTACTCTAGTACATACGATACGATCTGTCTTAATATTTGTTTGTTCTACTACTCAAAAGAATCTTAATAATTACCGCAAACGCATTTGCAAAAATCTGCGTTTTCTTTTTATCTTAATCCATAAGACTCATAAACTCGCTTGTCCTCATTTGCAACAAAACCATGCATTAAAACGAACTATAGCTAGAATGTGAAATACATTAACGTATTGAAAGGCAATACCATATGAACTCGAATGCAAATACCACTACTCGTTTGCATAAGTAGAAGTTTTAATTGTTTTATGTCCCACTCTATGAGCTACCAGATTCTTAATTATTCAGAATAAAACAGATGAAAGTACTTATCCACTTTGTACACTTAGCTGTAAGGGTAAGATATACTAGCGGGAAAACTTAACGACGTGCTGTATTTCTTCTATTCATGCTTTTATTACGACTTTCTCAAAGATATTTTATCCTCGATTAGTCAAAATTGCATGGACAAAATAAATTATCATAATGCATATTATATGAAATTTTAGAAAATAAATAAAATTGAAGTTTTTCTTTTTTCTAAATGTTGTAATATTATTCGGCTTTTGCTGCAGTGTTTTTTTTTTATTGGTGTTGTTGTAAAACGATTTATTTATTTCATCACCAAATATCTACCTACTAGGTATAGGTAAGTAGGCAGGTAGTTCTTTAGAAAAAGTAAATTTAGTTTATGGGAACTAATTAGTAATTACTAAGATGTATTTTTTTATGTTGAATATGTTGTTGATTAATTGATTAAATTATACAACAAAATGTAATGTAATTGATACGTAATGAACACATGTATCCCAGTTTTTTTATTTATTTATCATACACCACCGAACAATGTGCATTAAGCCTTATTATTCAACAGGTATTGTAAGCAATTAATTATCGCTTTTTTTTATTAACTTTGTTGGATATCTTATTATTGAGCAGACGGTACAGATGCGCTGGCATTTAATTAGAATAATTGAATTAAAGTTCTTTGTTTAAATTGGGAAGCTGGTTGCGTTTAAATTCCCTTAATAAGGTAGGGTAGGTAAGGGCTGATGGGTTATTGGCATACTTCTGTCGTGTATGAACGTGCAACGGACGCTTCAGCATACGTAATGAGGACTGACGGTTCTTCGATATTTACAACGCGTTGTTGTTACAAACATTCAAATGCAATCGTTATATATAGTGGGTAAGTAATCGTGTGAAGGTATAGACAGATCCGCTGATAAGTCTGTCTGTAGCTTTACTAGTGCCAAATAAGTAGCCTCCAAGTTCACAAAATTGACCTTACAGTTATTTGAGGTCATTTATAGACAAACTCAAATAAATTCTGAGAAGTGTAAATTAAAAGTAATTCTTACACTTGTGCTAAACAATCTGTCTGTATGCACAAAAAACATACGCACTCGTAAAAAAGGGTAGGTCGGGGAAAAGTGATTCCACTCGAGGAAAATACACAATATCATAACGCAGGGGTCGTTGCAGCGATTAGGCGTGTCCATCACCATTAGCCAATATTACTGCCGTCTCTCGCAAATGGGCTGTATGAGTGACGTGCTTTGCCTGTGTTTATGCAACTTGTAGGACTGACCAGGAGTCAAAACCGAGAGCTTATTATTTTAACGTCGCAAAATTGTGTATTTCTAGTAATAAAACATGAAGTATGGAACAAAAAGAAAATTTCTAGATTTTCACACATAAAATAGCACTGAGAATGCAAAATTCCACGACCTATAGATAGATTAGATATTCTATAGTTACTAAACGATATTCAATTCTGCTCTAAAACATTTTCTATAATACCCACAACATTACGCACACACTATTTAGTACACATTTAGGTATATATAACCAAAACAAATCAACATAAAGCCTCCTTACAAAAACTGTCTAACAAACGACCCACAAAAAGAAACAATAAACGACAAGGCAAATATTTCTTGTAGCGCATTGAAATTAATGTTGATAAATACACAAACGGAGCGACGGAAGTGCGGACGCCGCGGCCGGAAGTGGGTCCATCCATCATCCGCCCGCCCAGGATAAAAACGCTCGTTAGCGGCGCCCGCCCGCCCTGCCGCACGCCCGCCCCAGGTAGACTTGCTCTATTAATGTTACACTCAAGTGCCTCTATTACAGCTGTCATTTATTATATCCATTTTGGCAAATTGGCTGCTCTCGCTTAGTGGTATCCCTAGTTAGTGATTAAGCTCATTTTGTATCTCATCTTCCTTGACAGGGGAATACGTCTAGGTACAATTATAAGACAAAAGGAAGAAACCTTACTCTTGAAACAGTTTTATCATTAAAACTTGTGTAGATCTGGAATCATACGTAACCTGTTAAAATAACAATGTATCCTACAAACGTAGGTGTGTAGTTTGCTTTAGAGGGAACACAATAAATGTCAAAATAAAACAAAAAGCCCGTGGGTGTTTTCAGCGGCGAGATTGAAGGCTCGCACGCAAGGGTGACAACGAGGCCCGCAGGAACGAGCAAGTTTCCCCGGTCTCCCCTCCTGACTGCGGAAGTATGCGAAAATCCTTTGCCAACCGCGTATTAAAATTATTATGAAACCGCGGCGGGCGATAAGGCGGGATGATACCGGCTTAGCACCCCCACCACCCTACCCACCCCCGCCACTATCGCAGGACTCGAATGCCTTTTCAGCGTATATCTACATGAAAAGTTGCTGCGAAGGTTTGTGAATAAGTTTCGTAGCGAAATTAAAGCTTAGCAAAATATTTTATTTGTGGAAAAAACTTCAAAAATGTAGAATCATTCAGTGATTTATAAAATAGATGAGATAACATAAATGTCTGGAATTCTGGATGAAAAACGACCATTTTTTAATTACGGTTTATGAATAAAACGGTGGCTTGTTATTTACCAATTATATTTACCTTCTTTATGTACCTAATTGTTATTTCAATATTGTGTTACTTGAATGTAACTATGTAAAGTTATGTTGAAAGTTTGAACGAGGAAATGCAAGTAAACATAAACAAGATAAAGTTATTTGAACAATGTAAATGTCGCGCTGCAACTTTATGCAGAAGCTGCAATGGTATGTCGAACGACAATTATAACTTTGGCCTCGGCCTCGAGCGCTGCGCCGAAACAAATAAAATATGTCCACTGAGGCGCGAGAGGGACGCCGCACCAAAATTTCGTACACGAGACAAAGATAAGCTTAACCAGCACGAAATTATGAGCGTTTAACTGTTTCTAGATGTAGAATCTGGCACGGGTGCTTCGCCGGCTCGCCAGCGCGCGTTATTTACGAGGGGGTGGCGGCGCGCCCGCTGCACCCGAGATAGCGCCTTCAGCCGGCGCCGCGCACGTCGCCCTTGCTGCCTCGGCATACGGTGCACTTTCCTGCCGCGCTTCGCCTGCACCTCGCCTGTGCTTGTGCAGATTGCTGCCAGCTACCGCGCCAGCCCTGCTCAGATTTGACCCCTATCACCGACGCAATACGATCGAACGGTCTCGAGTGCTCTGCCTCTTTCAGCTTACAACCAGCGGCTCCCACACTACATTATACTGAAGATGTCTGTATTTGTTGTTTATGATAGCATAAAGCTATGGTAGGTAGATTTATACCGCTATATCAATGTAGCACCTTGAATGTTGTATGTACCACAGGCGCTACGCTACGACTAATACTTATTAGGTACTATGAGGTCGTATACACGCTCGATACACTTTGTTAGCCTCCATGTCTAGCCCATAGCAATTAAGTGGCATGTATACTAAAGCCTACCTACGCTACGTGCTTACGTGTGGTTGGGTTATTGGGACAAACTGTACATTTTCTGAGGCACTAAGAAAATATATTTTTAGCTCTATTTAAGACTGAAACTGTCACTGGTTCGTTAACAGCGAACAATTTATTGTGGTCTAGTCGAGCAAAGTAATTAAACATTCCCCACATTAATACAACACAAAAAAACATACTTGGATGTCGTTAACACAACAGTAATAGGGCATCAATACAAACAGCCGAGATGAGAGGGGTCGCGTACCTTTGTCATTTAAGTGAAAATATACGACGCGGAGAAAAGAGAAAAATGTGCAAAAACCGTCTAGAGCATTATGCCGCGCGGCCAACCATTACTTTTAATATAAATAAAATAACAAAATATGAGCGTCCGGCCGCTGAGTGCCCCCGGACACTTTTATATTTCAAGAACCGTCGCCGCTGCCCAACGCCCGCTAACCGCAAGATTTATTTTTTATGTTGCCGTTACAGAGCCTTTTGTTCGTACTCAAACAATTTGGCAATGCGTAGCACTGTATTTAGGAAAAATTCTAACAGACAAAACAAGTATTTATTATTAAATGTTTAAGTGCGTGTCAAACTCATACTCATTGGTTCCGTACCACCGCACAATATAATTATCACCTATTAAACGAAGGCATATGCCTTAAACGAAGGCAGAAGCATTTAAAATACTATAATAAGTAACACATACTCTTAAAAACATACAGCATTTTTCAAAAATGTGCGTAACCAGACAGCGGAGGCTTAGTAATCCTCTTAGAACATAATTTACACCCTTTGAGTAAGGACCCCTTAAAACGTTACTTTAATTAAGTGCAAGATTTTTTGTGTCAAATATAATAACATAATGGGTGAAACAACCTTCCATAACCATATGATGATATCTTGCCCTCCACCTGGGGTTTGTTTCTTACAAATACAATTTCCAAATACTATTCGGTGTACATTGCGTAGCCAGTTGCTACATTAACCTTCCCTAGTGTATATATACTAACTAGCACCGCATTGTATTAGTAAATTGTAATTTTATGAAACGCACCGCTGATCGATAATAAGCGAAATTACTTTCCTTGTTATCCGTAATTATCGTCAAGGCAAATACGTCGGTGCTCATTTTTGAAACGGTTTTCACCTCTCATCGTTTTGACGAGATAAGTGGTGTTGTAATCGAGCACGCTGTTGACATTGCAATTCTTTCGCATAATTGTAACTACAGTTGTATTAAACACACGACACGCGAAACGTTCCGCGACGATCAGTTGCTCGCGATGGAATGTCTGAATGAATATAATAACAATGTTGCAATAGACTTTTACTTTTATGTTTAACAAGTCCTATGCTCTATTAAAACATACGAAGCACGACTGCCATTACGTTTAATACTTATGTTATGTACGTATACACAATGGATAACGTAAACACGTAAATATAGGTACGTATGGCTTTTCATTTTCTGTACGTCAGTCCCCATATTACAATACCTGGTAGGAAAATAACATAAAAAATTTGAGGACTAATCTTCCTCTGTGGTACAGTGAACTGTCTCAGCGTTGGGCTATCAATTCTCATGTTAAGAGATCTACGATTTAAAACAACGATGGAAAATATAGATTTGGATACCAGATATATGGGACACAGATTATACCATCGACTCTATCCATTCACAATAAACATATCTAGAGTTTAATTGCAATGTGCCACAATTAGAAACAGCAACCCTTCCCGGGGTGAGATCAGTAAACAATGAAAAGGCTGTAAGCTAAGAGGGTGCCCCGAGCGCTCGTGATACCTGCTCTTTATTCGACAAAACATTAGTGAGAATTCACTAAGTCTAGTCAATGATGAACATACCTAGAGTTTAATAGCAATGTGCCACAATTGGGAACAGGAACCCTTCTCGGGGTCAGATCAGTAAACAAAAAAAAGGCTGTAAGCTAAGAGGGGGCCCCGAGCGCTCGTGATACCGGCTCTAGATTCGACATAACATTCGCGAGAATTCACAAAGACTAGTCAATAATAAACATATCTAGAGTTTGTTAGCAATGTGCCACAATTAGGAACAGCAACCCTTCCCGGGGTGAGATCAGTAAACAATGAAAAGACATCGCCTCCGCCTCGCGACAACATAACATGAGCGAGAATTCACATAGTCTAGAGTCTAGTCAATGATAAACATATCTAGAGTTTGAAAGCAATTTGCCACAATTGGAAATCAAAAATAATGTTTGTTTCCCCATACGAATTTCTCTGACTGAGATGTGGTTTCGTATGGAAACAACATTTTTTTTTATCATTTAGTTATTGATTTTTTGTTAGGTGTTCATAATAACTAAGTAGGTGGGTACATACCTAAAATAAATCAACTTAAATCTAGTCCAAGAAACGTTCCCATTCAAGAAGAAAATACCGTTGAATATTTTCAGTTCATAGAGTCGACTACTAGTGAACTATTCACATAAATGCACATTGCCCCAACTTCAGTTGTAGAACAGACGTTCACGTGAAAGCTCTTGTGGGACCTTTGTTTTGTTTGGATCCTATAAAACTTAAAATATTGTACGTAGATAGACGTAGTTTTTATTAAAAACATGCTATGATACAAAAGAAATTAAAAGAGTTTATCCAAAGCCGCGACAATTTGTAAAATGTGAAAGCAACACACTCATTTTATTCCCGGCATCAAAGCCTGTACATTCAGCATTTTTGTGCGGGTTTCGGCGCTGACCTAGCCGTTTGCGATACGTGAACGTAAAACGAGGGTGAAATTTTAAATTTAACGTCAAATTTATTATGGCGATCGCCATATGCGGGTATGGCGGGGTGGCGTGAGTGGCGGCCTGGCTGGCGCGGCGCGGGTAGCTGGCGGGCCAGCAGCGGCCGAGCGCGCGGACGCGTTCATAAATTTGAATATGGAAGTGAGTTCTAATGGCGTCGCTGTTTATTTTTACTGCACCCCCGGAGCCGCACGCCCGAATGCGACGCCGAATTTTTGTCTATAGTGGTAGTTTTAATACCTAATAAATTTTACTTTTAATTATTTCTGTGTCCCTCACATTTGCATTAGTTTAATAAATTTTCTAAATAGTGCATTATTATATTAAATTTACTAAATTGTAATGGTAATAATGATTTCTAATATCCTTTATTATCTATAGTCTACTGACTCTACATTAATTTTTTCCACAAAATACTTATAGTTACTTACAATATTTTAAATTCAGATTTATCAAATACTTTTTAGGTAATTTAGGTAAGAAATAAAATAAATTTTACTTACCTACCTTAAGGTAAGGTTAACAACTAAGTTCAAGAAAAAGCAAATTAATTTAATCAAAATCAACTACACAAAAAAAAAAAAACACAGAATTGGTCTCCGAGGCTCCCATACAGTAGGTAGGTACCTACAGTTAGCGAATCAAAGAAATACCTGTCCATGGAGGCAATATGTACCTACTATTTTCATATTTTATGTGGTCTACTTTGATATTTGAGGAAAAATGTCATGATTTCTGCTTGTTATTATTTGTACTAGTGGTAGGTAAGTACAGTGCATTAGGACATCAGTTGGTAGGTAAGTTTAACAGTGTAAACTGTTCTTTCAGTGGCTTTCAAGTTGCCTTTCAAGTATAAAGTACAAACTGTCCTAATCAAGTCTTAGTGCAGTACTACCTACTTACAACTTGAACTATGTAAACCAGCCATATACATTGTAGTCACAATCAAAACTTTAAATGATTCCTTTTGACACTACTGTCCACTGTTTTCAATGTACTTTTATATCGAACAGACAGCTATTTGTGTTTGTTTACATTCGGAATGCAGACAATCGATTCTCAGACGTGCTCTCCGAAGCCCACGCACCAGTTTTGGCCACATCCCACCGCCATATATGAATATTCAATGTCATTTATGCAAAACACATTATTGCAAAAACTATTTAAGGCCGGTACTAGCGTGTAATTAAAGCTTTGTTTAATTAAATTAATTTGTGTGCTTGATGATGAGCCAACCTATAATTACAGATGGAACTTTACATCTGTTTTGTCTGATTGGTCAGTTTAACAGGTACATTTTATAAGTATTGATCTTGGATGTTGAAGGAATGTGTTGATGCCCCCATTTTGATTTTAAAAACAAGTGCTAGCTTTTTTGGCAAATAAAATTGAATACAAAAAAATAGAACATTGACATTGTTGAAACTGTTTCTATTCTTATAATAAGTAGGTAGTAGACAGATGTTTGCAAACAAGTCAAATCTATTTACAAAAAGAAACTGAGAAGGATCTCCAGTGCTACCAGAACTCTAATACCTACAACAACATGACAAAAAAAAACTTCACTAATCAACCGAAAAATTAATTTCAAAAATCCGAAGCTCAGCATCTAAATCCTGTTTTGATAGCAAATTAATGATGTTCTATGACACTAAAAAAATAAATCCTCTGGTTGTTATAAAGCAAGTCACGTAGGAGAAGAAACGAAGAAGCAGCTCGTTGGGCAGATGACTGGCAAAACCACCAAATTGCTTCTATCACATCAATGGGCTCAATTCTAGATGCCACCGGCTAAAGCTAAAATTTAAATTTGTCAATCACTTTTAAAATGATAAGATGGAAAAGGACAGGATATTTTATACTCTATGCTTTTATAAGTTATTTTGACCTGTAACAATAACCTAGTTTCATGAATTATTTTGTAAAAATTATGACTGTAGGTAATAATCATTGTTTCAAGGCAACTATATTTGACAATAACTTGAAAATCATAGATTATAATTATAATCGAAAACCGTAAAGAAAAAATCTCCTGCCTTTTTTTAAGATATTTTATTGTCTGAAAGTGACAGATAAACTTAAATTTTGGTGGCACCTAGAATTGAGCCCAACACTGACTACCGACTATCAAGCCACAGTCACACCGACGCGTTATATTTAATTTAATGCACACAAAGCGATTGACATGCCTCCCGGCCCCCGACCACCGCTTTTTCAACCAAACTTGTTTCAAAAATTAAAATTGGAACCCGTAAATGGATCTAGTTACGGATGTCAGTGTCGAATGATTAGTCACACAGCTCTACATTCGGTAGGGAATGATTTACTAAAATGCCAACGCTCCCGAAATTATATCGGTGGCAGTTGAAAAAATAATTAAATTGGAATTCATTCAAATGTCGCTCGACGAAAGTTCAAAACAAAAGTTTAACAAAAGTTTATTTTCCGAAATAATAAATATAATTTGACTCTACTACTTACTTTAAAGTAGAGCACGAGCCACTAACACTTTCAAAGATTAAAATAAAACTTATTCGCAACAATGCATCCGATGAGCAACGAATGTTTACAAATAAGAGATATTGACGTAAAGTTCAATTAGTTATGTGGGAGGCTTTACTCGGTGGCGTCCACCGCCATCTAGCGGGCGTCGGCGCCGCCCCCGCCCGCCTCGCGCCGCGGTCGCCCGCGAGTCGGCCACATGTCCTCGCTTATGAATATGAGGCGTTATGATTATGAAATATGCCCCGCCCCGAATATGGAATATGGAGGAGGGGGCCCGGTGGAACGCGTGCGAATGGGCGAAGTTTGATTTATGAGCCGGGCGCGGCCCCGCCTCCCTGTCATAACCGTATACCTGGTGCGCGCGCGCGCCGCCGCCCGCCGCCCGCTCGCCGCGCTCAGTCCCGCGTCAGATGGCGAGTGGTGCGCCCGGCCGTAGACCGTGTCCGCTCCGCACTCCGTACTTCGAGCGAGCCGAGTAGAGGCCGCGCGCGAGTGTCCCGCTGCCCCGTGGAGCGTCCGGCCCGAGCCTGCGACGCCGCCCCTGCCATGCGCCGGCCCTAGCCGCCAGCGCCAGCGCGACCCACCATGCCGCGCGTCAAGCCCGCCTGCGTCCGCCGCGTCTCCATCGGTACTTAGCTCCTTCACTATCACCGACATCCTTCACGACACTTCACACACGACAAACGCGTACCGACCCTTGGAACAGTGAAATTTACTAACAAACAAATAATACGGTGTTACGCTCGATGCGTATTCGTTCAAACCCTGATTTGCAATCCTGGAAAAATGGTTCAGTTAGCGACGATAAAATTCGGCATTCACCAGAAAGTGAGCTCAAAAAAGCGCCTCCCACGTGGTGAGTACACAGTGTAGTGTGTAGACATTTTGGAAAATATAAATGCACAATGCAGGTGCACAAAAATTGCACAATGTTAAGGAACATTATTTTTTTCGAAGATAAATAAATGTAGAGTCTTAGATTTTGTATCAAAATAAAATAAGCAAACGGGCTTATTTGAAGAATGAAAAAAATTGGGTGCCTAACTATTTTGATTTTGGAACATAAATTCATAAAAACAACAAAACAAAGTTTATGCCTACGGACAAGTGAAATATTTTTTCTAGTCGGTGGAAAATATTGGCTTTCATAGTTTTTCTGGAAAACTTCGTGACGCTTTTCACATTTGTAATGCATCTTATGGCTGCAACAGAATGAAGAATTATTTTAAAGTTAGTAATTTATTACTATCATTTATCACTTTAGTGAAGGATATTTTGAAGCAAAAAGTAATAAGCGGATCGAAGCGGATTAATCATATCAAATATTTTAATAAAAATAATAAAAGCCTTATGATGTGTAGTGAATATGGATACATTGACTTTATAATAATAATAAATAGGTTTGATTTGGTTGCAATCAAGGATATTTACTTATTTTAAATCTAAAAACGGGTGCTCATAAATATGTGTATTTTAAAAGAATGTAGAGCTAGCGTTTTGGATAGTCCGCTTGTTTGGTTACTATCATTGATAGACTATTAGAGGTGCCTAGGCTAGGTCTTAGTATTTAGTAAGAATATGATTCATGCTGTCATTAAATATTTTTATTTAAAAGACGAAATAAAATAAAACATTAAATTTATTGGATGATATAAATAGAACGTAGGAATTATTTTAAAGTTTTTTTTTTTTTTGAACCGAAGTGCATGATATGATAAGACACCGGTTTGTTTGTTTATATTTAAGCAAATTCACCCTGTTATTTGAATATCAATTATTGTTATGCTTTTTTTAGCTGCTAGGGGGCAGGAGCTTCGCACTTCTAGTTATACCTACTGACTAGGCTTATCTTAAACATTAGTACCCAACTGCAACCCACCAATATGATGTAATTAGTAATTTACCTACTATTTATAAGTATAAAAACCCGTAATTACTATTATAATAACGATTTCGTGCACGTTAATTGCTATTATTTTAGGCATAATTAAGGCACCCATTAATAGTTGGAGCAATAAAAATAATAAATCCAAAAGCTGAATACGTTTAATGTCGATATAAACGCATGATTAATTTATCTGGCGTTTTAACAGCGCGTTTTGAAAGACCTACTAAAAGGCTCTATTTTAATAGAATGACAGGCTGTCAAATTTTATTATTGTGACCGCTACACGCTACAGCGGCCGGCCGCTTATCTACAACCTTTATGACTGCTCCATAAAATATTGAGACGTTTTATCTACTAACGATTGAAATAACCTGACTGCTCATATTCTTATGAAATATATTCCATGTTTGTTTGATCGACTAATAAATTCAAAGAACTAGTTAATGAGCCGGTTCTATATTCGGCACTAAAATGAAAAATTGATATGCATAAATGCGACCATTTGCCTTGAATGGTGAATAATAATTACTCCGATGTATATATTACAGACTTTCTGTAAGTAGATTAATTATATCAGAACCCGAATTTAGAAGCACAAAATATTTTAATGACAACCAAATACACGTTTGATGAAGTAGGTAGGTGTTAAAAATTGAACGTACTTTATAATATTTCTTGAGAAAGTCGTTATATTCAAATTTGGGGAGTATCTATAAATATAAATACACCTGACTGACGCACACAAAGACACGTTTAGTTGTGTAAGGTGTTTTGTATGCAAGTTGAACAATGTCCGAGGCTGAAACTCATGCGGGCGGCACGCTTGTTCCGATCAACAAACACTTTGGAGGATTTTTTTCGTTTCTGCGTAAGACGGAGGCGCGCGTTTGAGCCCCCGCTGACTGCCGCTGCTTCTGTCAAACACACCAGCCTAATCCTTCCATACAAATAACTATTAAACGCGGCGGCATCTCACAAAATGAGATATTTAATCCTCAACCGCAACATTAGCCACGGATTATGAATGTTTTGTGTAAGTGCTCACTTCTTCGTCCCCGTTTCATTTTTCAATACAAACATAGGAAACGGTTATTATAAAAAATAACTGCTTTTATATTTTAAACACCTTTTAAAGCGCTACTACATTTTATTTTTTTAATATTTATATTAGTTGTATTAATCATTTAACCGTAATAAGTGAAAGTAAGATGGTGATAAGCAAGTGTTTGCACTTGCTTGGGTATTTGATTTATAGTATGTAATATAAATGTTTAATATTTTAAACATTTTGTATTATATCCTTCCATGCTGGACTGGGAGTGAGAGAAAAACATAGAATGTGCCAGCTGCATATCCTCCCGGGCATGCTGTAAAAGTCAGTTAAGGGATTCGAGGGTTTTAGTATTGTAATTTAGGCGATGGGCTGACAACCTGTCACTATAGCAATATACCGATCCATCTGGAATAACCCTCAAAATTTGTCAAACGTGGCGGAACGACCTATGTTTAGGTTGTTTACGCTCTGCCTACCCCATTAGGGATAAAGGCGTGATTATATGTATGTATGTATTTTGTATGATATCAATCTACGCCTCTATTATAGGTACCAAAGTAGCTAAATGGAAGGACATTGTCCTGTCCAAATTTAAATAATAGGTGATTGACCGAGATGACGAACCAAAACGGAACCCCTGATAGTCAATATACTTACATATTTGAAATAATTCAAAAAGGATATTGAACAAATCCTTTCAGTATTTTTAAGTAGTAGGTACGCTTACCAACCAATGCCATTCAATGTTTGTTTACTTTTTGAAACAGAAATAAGACTAAAACATACAAAATAAATCTTATAATAGCAGAATTAGAATAAAAGTAACAATAAGTACCTACATAATAATAGCAACCATTTCAAACAATTTGGACCATATTGATTGTTAATATAGCTATTCCTATCCGTGAAATTATACATTTTGGTAAAAAAAATATCCAGGTTATTGTATAACTTTTTTTTTTTTACTTACAACATTCATACCTACCAAAGAACCTAAGCCATTTTGATAAGAATAATAAATGATTCAGTTTTCAAAAAGCAAATTTTCTGTTTTAGTATGTTCTTATTATGTACCTAGTTTAAAAATATGCAGTACCTATAAATATGCATCACCTACAAGTTGTATGCATTAAATCATAAGTAGAGACATAAAATTAAATTACCAAATATAGCAATCATAACAAACTCAGATTGGCATCATGTTCTTAGGTACCTCAATGTCATGTCATTCATGAAATACCATCATAATAGGAAGAGAGGGATAAGGGATTTGCCTTAAAAACGAACTTTGTAGTTCAACATACACCACATGCTTTAGTGAGGCCAGTTATTTCCTCTATCTTAAACCCTCTGTTTTCAATTCTCAAAAAAAAAAAACATTCTCTGACCCAATATCTTGGAAAACTTAATATTATGATAGGTATCTCTAGCTAGGTCTTTAATTCTGTCGCTATACTTGCATAAATATCTGTTAATTCCTGTCAGGTTGACTACCGATAAATCAGGATAATTTCATAGGAGGTGGTCCAACTTCCCTAAGCGATTCTCTGAAAATGATCTTGCACTATTGTGTTATTGTTCAAATGGTGCGTCACCTGCCGGTTCACGACATTTGTTGCCCGGTTTGCCATTTGCAAGGGAAAGCTATTCAAGGGAGGCTTGTGCCAATGTTAATACATACATATAATCACGCCTTTATCCCTGATGGGGTGGGTAGGCAGAGCAGCGTAAACTACCTAAACATAGGTTGTTTCGCCACGTCTGACAAGTTTTGAGGGTTATTCTGTTTGAGTAAATTTTGTAAGCTAGGCCTGTTTTTTTTTAAAAGTATTTCTACCTATCTTCCTTTATGGAAAGCTGTTCAGTTTCATGGATAAACCTACCCTAAAGTTTGGTCAGTAATTTTTTTCACGCTGTGAATTATAGTCTAAAAGTCTAAAAACCCATTATACTTCATCATTCTGAATTCAATCATTCACCATAAAGATCCAATCCCACATTTATATTATGATGAGTTGAAACTATAGTAGAAACCATCTACAGTGTAAGCGGGATGCATGCATGCATGCATACCTATGTGAGTAAATGAGTACGTGAAAGAGAAAATGTCTCTTTTGTATTTAGCATATTATTATTCTGTTTTTCCCAAGGCCAATGCCTCTTTCTACATAATATGGCTCTGGAGTAGTGGCACAGAATATATAATAGTAGTGGGTACAATAAACTTGACGACATCTTTGAATACCGCTTTGATCTATGCTTTTGACAGTTGGCACGTTGGACACAAGAGATAGTATAGTATTATGCAATTTAATACAATATTTTCTCTATTGTTAAGTACTGATATATGTTTATTGTTTTAATGTTAAATTTAGTCATTTATTTTTAGTTCTAAGAAAAGAAAGTATATATTAAAGAAGCATGTGGTGTATGTTGAACTACAAAGTTCGTTTTTAAGGCAAATCCCTTATCCCTCTCTTCCTATTATGATGGTATTTCATGAATGACATGACATTGAGGTACCTAAGAACATGATGCCAATCTGAGTTTGTTATGATTGCTATATTTGGTAATTTAATTTTATGTCTCTACTTATGATTTAATGCATACAACTTGTAGGTGATGCATATTTATAGGTACTGCATATTTTAAACTAGGTACATAATAAGAACATACTAAAACAGAAAATTTGCTTTTTGAAAACTGAATCATTTATTATTCTTATCAAAATGGCTTAGGTTCTTTGGTAGGTATGAATGTTGTAAGTAAAAAAAAAAAAAGTTATACAATAACCTGGATATTTTTTTTACCAAAATGTATAATTTCACGGATAGGAATAGCTATATTAACAATCAATATGGTCCAAATTGTTTGAAATGGTTGCTATTATTATGTAGGTACTTATTGTTACTTTAATTCTAATTCTGCTATTATAAGATTTATTTTGTATGTTTTAGTCTTATTTCTGTTTCAAAAAGTAAACAAACATTGAATGGCATTGGTTGGTAAGCGTACCTACTACTTAAAAATACTGAAAGGATTTGTTCAATATCCTTTTTGAATTATTTCAAATATGTAAGTATATTGACTATCAGGGGTTCCGTTTTGGTTCGTCATCTCGGTCAATCACCTATTATTTAAATTTGGACAGGACAATGTCCTTCCATTTAGCTACTTTGGTACCTATAATAGAGGCGTAGATTGATATCATACAAAATACATACATACATATAATCACGCCTTTATCCCTAATGGGGTAGGCAGAGCGTAAACAACCTAAACATAGGTCGTTCCGCCACGTTTGACAAATTTTGAGGGTTATTCCAGATGGATCGGTATATTGCTATAGTGACAGGTTGTCAGCCCATCGCCTAAATTACAATACTAAAACCCTCGAATCCCTTAACTGACTTTTACAGCATGCCCGGGAGGATATGCAGCTGGCACATTCTATGTTTTTCTCTCACTCCCAGTCCAGCATGGAAGGATATAATACAAAATGTTTAAAATATTAAACATTTATATTACATACTATAAATCAAATACCCAAGCAAGTGCAAACACTTGCTTATCACCATCTTACTTTCACTTATTACGGTTAAATGATTAATACAACTAATATAAATATTAAAAAAATAAAATGTAGTAGCGCTTTAAAAGGTGTTTAAAATATAAAAGCAGTTATTTTTTATAATAACCGTTTCCTATGTTTGTATTGAAAAATGAAACGGGGACGAAGAAGTGAGCACTTACACAAAACATTCATAATCCGTGGCTAATGTTGCGGTTGAGGATTAAATATCTCATTTTGTGAGATGCCGCCGCGTTTAATAGTTATTTGTATGGAAGGATTAGGCTGGTGTGTTTGACAGAAGCAGCGGCAGTCAGCGGGGGCTCAAACGCGCGCCTCCGTCTTACGCAGAAACGAAAAAAAATCCTCCAAAGTGTTTGTTGATCGGAACAAGCGTGCCGCCCGCATGAGTTTCAGCCTCGGACATTGTTCAACTTGCATACAAAACACCTTACACAACTAAACGTGTCTTTGTGTGCGTCAGTCAGGTGTATTTATATTTATAGATACTCCCCAAATTTGAATATAACGACTTTCTCAAGAAATATTATAAAGTACGTTCAATTTTTAACACCTACCTACTTCATCAAACGTGTATTTGGTTGTCATTAAAATATTTTGTGCTTCTAAAATTCGGGTTCTGATATAATTAATCTACTTACAGAAAGTCTGTAATATATACATCGGAGTAATTATTATTCACCATTCAAGGCAAATGGTCGCATTTATGCATATCAATTTTTCATTTTAGTGCCGAATATAGAACCGGCTCATTAACTAGTTCTTTGAATTTATTAGTCGATCAAACAAACATGGAATATATTTCATAAGAATATGAGCAGTCAGGTTATTTCAATCGTTAGTAGATAAAACGTCTCAATATTTTATGGAGCAGTCATAAAGGTTGTAGATAAGCGGCCGGCCGCTGTAGCGTGTAGCGGTCACAATAATAAACATATATCAGTACTTAACAATAGAGAAAATATTGTATTAAATTGCATAATACTATACTATCTCTTGTGTCCAACGTGCCAACTGTCAAAAGCATAGATCAAAGCGGTATTCAAAGATGTCGTCAAGTTTATTGTACCCACTACTATTATATATTCTGTGCCACTACTCCAGAGCCATATTATGTAGAAAGAGGCATTGGCCTTGGGAAAAACAGAATAATAATATGCTAAATACAAAAGAGACATTTTCTCTTTCACGTACTCATTTACTCACATAGGTATGCATGCATGCATGCATCCCGCTTACACTGTAGATGGTTTCTACTATAGTTTCAACTCATCATAATATAAATGTGGGATTGG
>JARACY010005946.1:0-19615 GCA_029255725.1 Scrobipalpa atriplicella
ATAATATTTACTGTGTATTTTAAATCTGAGTAAGTTTTTTTTTAAGGGTAGGTTAGTTTTGCCAGTGTCAGGGTTGGGGGGGGGGGGGCAAAGTTGATATTTGTCAATTTATCACTTTCTGAGATTTTCCTTGGTTTAGTTAGGACAATGCAGACTGATTACCTGAAAAAAAAAAAGATTCCGTGCTTCAAAGGGCACGTTAAGCCATCGGTCTCGGTCGATGTCTTTGATAATGGTCGTTACACAAACCATATCAGAAGTCTATTAGCTGTTCATTCCTATCTCACCATAATCACCACCACCTAATCTGAATAATGAAAACACAAACACACACACGCACACACACACACACATACAAACGTATATATTTTCTTTTTTTAAAATATATAAGTATATGTAGTAGTATAACATAATTATAATATTGTATTTATAGTAATAATAATTATATATTTTTATGGTATGAGTATTATTTCGTAATAATAATAATAAACACCATTTTAGTATACCTAACTGCACATTCTATCAAAGTTTGCACTCGACACAACTCCAACCGAATATATGCAACTAGGGGCTAGTCTGAAAATCAGCGCTAGGCATGTTAACGCCTGGCATTATGCTGAGATTAGTACCCATTGCCAAATAGTTTATCCAAAACTGTTATGGAAAATTTACCTTCTTATTTATTTATTTTTTTGGCAATAATAGTACATTACTTTAGAAGCCAAAAATAAAGCAATGTATGGTCGAGTAAATTTGGAATTAAACGAGACCATACATTGCTATTTTGGCTGAGATTAGTACAGTACTTTTCTCTCATTTGCGAGGAAACAATATCAATAAACTTAAAATAAACATTAAACATGCAATTCCTCCATAATATTGTAAAATTTAAAATTAGAATGGCGCCTATGACACGAGCACATTCCATTCATTCGTTCATTCTTTTTTTTTTTTTATTTGCGCATTCGGCCTTTAAAATAATAATATTGTGAACTTAAAAATCATACTAGTGTGTACTTTAAAGACCTCGTGCAGAGGTCGTTAATGGTCATTAATGTCGTTTGGAGAAATTGCTGGCCGCTACGAACTTGAGGATCGAAAAGAGTGAATGTACTGTTTCTTTTTTTAAATAATGAAGCTATTCCCTAGCAAATGGGAGAAAAGACTTTTTTACTTTTTTTACTTACCATTGTGGAAGTATACAGTAAGTGTGTTGGCGTAGTACTCGATCCTAGCGCGGGTCGGGAACGGCTTGTTTCGGAAGTCGCGGAGACAACCAGATAACAGCTGTTGCGAACCATCACTGTCACAAAATACAAAAGCTTAAAGAAACAGTAAAAATGTGAAAATACGCTATTTGACTACTAGTCAAATCAGCAACTTTTTATGAAATGTCAAAAACTCTTTTTTGTATGAAAATACTGGGTTGTGACGTCACTGGCTTGTAAATATTGACTACTCAAATCAATAACTTCTATATTTTTAACTCGATTATTAAATCTAAATGTGCATGTTTTTTCAAATGATGAATGAGACCCACAGTTATTTTAGCCATCAGTTTTAAGTATAGACGTTTTGAATTTTTTTAGCCACCCAGTCAACATGCCTATTATTCTAAGTTTCGTGAGGACAATGCAAGTTGGATCACCTGACGCGATTTGTTCAACAATAACAATTAAAAATATCGACCAAATCGGGTGAAATAGAATCGTATCTTAAGAATGTTTTGCTTGTAAATATTATATTATAAAAGTATCTGTTAGAAACAAGAAAAAAAATTCTCGAATGTAACTAAAATGTCTCGGGTTTGTCACCAACTGGGCCCCCGTCGTTAACTCGTCCCTAAGGCCCAGTTGATGACTCACAAAATATTCAATTTTAGGTAGTCATCAACTGGTCCGCCACATTATTAGAAAGAAGTCTCCAAGAGATTACAAATGTTTGATATAAGAGAACATTTTACAAATCTATATCAACAATATGTACCTATAGTATGAATAACTAAACCTTCCATGCTGGACTGGGAGTGATAGAAAAACATAGAATGTGCCAGCTGCATCTCCTCCCGGACATGCTGTAAAAATCAGCTAAAGGATATGAGGGTTTCAGTATTGTAATTTAGGCGATGTGCTGACAACCTGTCACTAAAGAAATATACAGATCCATCTGGAATAACCCTCAAAATTTGTCAGACGTGGCGGAACGACCTTTGTGTAAGTCGTTTACGCTCTGCCTACCCCATTAGGGATAAAGGCGTGATTATATGTATGTATGTATAACTAAACCTCACCTCTTATGGTCAAACACTTTAGTTCCATCATTGAGCACAGCCATGATGTAAGGATTATTATGTTTGTTATCATTATCAAACGAGTCGAAGATCACTCCGAGACCGTTCCACCGGTCTGAGGACCCGAACACTTCGCCTTGGTAGTCGCCACGGTTGGTGGTGTACCAGAATGCCTGAAATAGTGTATTATTTTGAGGTTAAATAATTTTTTGATGAATTTCATCACAGTGCATTTTTATTCCATAAATATAAAAAGTAGGAAATTAAAGATTCGCCATAGGCAGGATTAGAACCTGCGACCTTCGGAATGACGTTCCATTACTCTGCAAGTTGAGCTGCCGAGGTGGTAGTCCACATGGCGAATTTAGGCGAATGGCACCTGAGCGATGGAATCTTGTATCTGCTCTGTGGATGGAATGGCCTTCTGAAGCAGTTCTGAAGGTCGCAGTTTCAAATGCTTTCCTACTTTTCATATTATACAATATGGTTTAAATTTTACAGGCAAGCTTTTATGATAAATTGTGACTCAAAAAAATGAAGAAATTGAGGGATGTATCCACTGACGCCACCTTGAGGTTAGGCATTGCAAAAACTTTATTGTTCTAGAAAAGAAATACTGGGATTTGATCTACAGATTTGGAGCAGTGCAAGCGGCAGTAGTGAATTAGCAACAGCATTGATATCCTGCTGCAGACTAGCAGCTTCTGCGTACAGCTACAGCCACCTACACACATTGCCGCCGGCTTACGCTCGAGTTACGGTTGAGTCTCGTGCGGACTGCTTGTATATGCGGCTTGTGACATGTATGTAGCAGGCTTAATATTAGAAATATCCCGTTACCAGTCCATCAGCACCGATACGCCCTCTCCCGGTGACTTTGAACATGATGTCGACCTCCCACCAGTCGAAGTTGATCGGGTTTTTTGTCCAAATGGCACCTTTCTGGCTTCTCAAAGACGGCGCCAGTCGGACGCTTTCGCCGCTCGCTATCGCGTCTGAAATTCAAAATGTAATGTGAAATAAAGTAAATGCATCGCAAATTAAGGCGTATATCCTTTACAGGGAAGGATGAGGATCAACGGCTTAGTAAAAGCCATATTTTCTGCGTAAAACGGATGACCAATTCTTTTTCATAACTGAATTCAGCAGATGTTTTATTATAATTTGTTTTATTTGTATTATAATTTGTTGATATTGAACCCAGTCTATAGTAACAGAGACAGAGTTGACGATGGATCAAGCTCACCCAGAAGATTCCAAGACAATTCACATAAACTTTTAGGAAGTTTAATAGTTTTAGAAAAGTTTGATTTTAAAAATATGAAATATCTGTTTCTTTGAGGAAAATTATACATCACACTCATCTTCCATTCATGTCAACACTTGATTTTTTTTTTCTTATCATAACACTATATACTGTAAATAAATTGTAAGACCTTTTACATCCCACTTCAGAATGGGGTTAAAAACTGAGAACTAAATGGCATCACCGTTGAGTGTTCCTTTTTCCTGTGATTGTTCAGTAATCTGTCAATATCAATGTCAGTTTTGTGTCTTCTTATTGGTCTCTTTTGGAACACTCAACAGTGGCGCCATCTGCAATTAGCTTTGCGTTTTTATCCCCATAAACTACATATAAGTGTCTGTTTAAAACTATAAACATAATAAAACTTTAATGAAAATATTTATCAATGTAATTTAACCAAATCTTTATGGTCCGCTTTATCAATACAGTTGTAATATCAAATAATATTTATGGTAGCTGTCTAATTTATCAATTTATACGTACTTGATACCATTACTACTGTCTACTGAAATGGAACTACCTACATATTTTATATTTTTCATAGGTATGATATGGTTAAATATTTCAAATGTTGTTACAATATAATATGCATGTAGAAAAATACTTCTCATCTCAAACTATGTATATAGAGCATGCTATTATTTGCATATGAATTTGAATACTAAAGGAAGTAACATGAATTGTAGAGAATAAAATGTATTCAAGATGTTTTTCCATGTAATAGAAAAACAGTATGTGCCAGCTGCATCTCCTCCCGGGCATGCTGTAAAAATCTGCTTAGGGATATGAGGGTTTCAGTATTGTAATTTAACCTAGCCTATTAGGGTTAAAGGCGTGATTTTATTTATGTATATATGTATGTATGTATTCTTTTAGTTTTTTGGCATAGAGGTGGACTATTATTTCAATACTCTCTTATGTAAATATATTTACCTTTCATTTGCATGTTATGCCTACTGAATATACATGAGTACTTTCAATTATCCACTAACTCCTCACACTCTTATCTCAGAAACATAACTCAAAATATTTTGAAACAATTATGCCACGGTAGCTAAGTAGCTTGCAAAATTAGTCCTTAGCAGCTTAAGAATAGTATTCAGTGTTGAGTAACAATAATAATGCTGTTTTAGTATTTCTATGAAGCTTTGGTTTAAGCATTTCAATAATAAAACATGTTGATTCTGCTGTTTTAAATGTGCCTTATGATGTCAGCATATTGCATTCAATTCTCTTTTATTAGTCACAAGGTTTTTAAAGTATATTCAGAATATAGTCAAACTGAATGACCTAGATTAATTATTTACACATTTAGATACTTAATTATTTTTCTTTTAATGTGATCTATTGCTAACTTATATTGCTTTCAGTATAATGTTATGTATGTATGAATGTGCTGTAGTAATTAGTAATAATTATGACAGCACAGTCAATATTCATACATACATTATTATTATAATTATTATAGTAATATAAAAAAAAAATCATAGTGCAATTTATAATATTAGTATAATATTAAATTATAAGTTTTAATTTGTTCTACAGATCTGTATGTTGCAAATACAGTGCTTATACAAAATTATTTCTTTAGGGAAACATGTGGCCTTACTGCTAAATTGCAATTTCCGCCAATTTAATATGAAATATCCTATTGTAAAATATTTGAATAAAAAAATAAATACATAAACATGCAATTTCATTGAATTTATTGTACAAAATTGGCAGAGAATATGTCTTGGCATACAATATTAGCGAGTTTAATTCATTTTATAACTATAAATCGTTCTGGAGGCATGTAACATGATAATAAAAATGAAGTGATTTTTCACACTTCGCGAGGTTCTGTACCCTTGCCGTCGTGGAACAAAAAAAAACAAGATCGAGACAACTTTCTTCTGTCCCTTTCGCACCCGCTGGAATCACCATAAAGCCGTCTCTCTCGCACGTGACAGATTTCACTGACGTGTCGCTTGTCAGATCGAAAACCCGTAATAACAACCGATTTACGCTAGAATTGCAGGCTTTTATAACATAAAGCTGCAGTTGAATAGTTTTCAATGAAAGGTAGATGAGTTACACGCATATTACAATCGCAATGAAGGCGGTAATCATGGAAAAAATAAGGAAAATCTCTACTTACTTCCACCATATTCAAAGAATGGAACTGAACCATCTTTCTGCGCTAGATACGGCGGTTTGAAGGAATATTTGTATTCAAAACGTTTATGCACTGCCTGGCTGTTGGCTTGAACAAAGCACAATATCGCTACACAAATCAATAATTTTATATTCGTCGACATTGCGACCACCCTTTCGTACCGTTCGCGTTAAAAAATTGTTTTGTGACAAAGTGACAGATAAACTGACAGGCGACAGCTCGGACGGCACGTCATCGCATCGCTTCAAACTGCGTTCGGATACACACTGTTTTATCGAATTGAATGAATGAATGAACGGTTTATTGAATGGTTCAATACAAATTAAAAAAAAATTTAATGAATGTATCATAGGGGAACAGACCGTTTCACTTATTTTGCACAAAAAACGTACTAAGGTAGTGAGAAAGTGAGATAGCGCTATACAGAATACCGATGGTTTTCTCTTTCATGCATACTTGTAATCTCCAAAATATAAAATAAAAAACGGAAAGGGCACAGCTTCCAAAACTTTTCTTGTCCTACCGTCACAAACCGGCAAAAATGAAAATTGTGCATTTTCTATGCAAAATTCAATTTATATAGGTAAAAATATTGTGATTTATCATTGAAATTTAAGTTAAAATGTCTGGCAAAAAGACGAAGGCGGACTTGACGGCCCTATACAAGCTTGAATTCTACCGCAGGCAGAGTAATTGGAAGTTTTGTAACCAAGTCCACAAGGTCCAAAAGGAAAAGAAAGAAACCAAGTACTTACGCATTATTTTGTTTATTTATTAGTATCTCAATAGTATCCTATATCTCAATAGAATAATTAAGCTTTCCCTATGAATATAATTCCCGTCTTAGATTAGGCATAGTTTAAAACAATACTTACAGATGAAATTTAATACTCACATTCCATTCCATAAAATGGATTGCGTTACTGTAAGTGTACACCACATCACTGTACTTCCTATATGGTTTTGTACTATGTGGATTAAATTCTTCTATAGGTACAAATCTAACTAGTCTATCCTTGTCTAAGTTGTCTAGCCATCAGTGTCCCACTGCTTGGCAAAGGCCTCTCTCCGGCAAATCTAACTACTTTTACTTATAACTCATCATCATCTTCCTAGCCTTTTCCCGTATCTCTCGGGTACCTAATCTAGGGGATTGAACGAGGGTACTGGTTTTTACACAGAGCGACTGCCATCTGACCTCCGCAACCCAGAAGGGAAACCAGACCCAATCCTAGATTAGGTTACACACACCTTTGAATTTCTTCGTAGGTGTGTGCAGGTTTCCTCACGATGTTTTCCTTCACCGTAAAAGC
Organism: Scrobipalpa atriplicella; assembly: GCA_029255725.1. Classification (NCBI taxonomy): domain Eukaryota; kingdom Metazoa; phylum Arthropoda; class Insecta; order Lepidoptera; family Gelechiidae; genus Scrobipalpa; species Scrobipalpa atriplicella. The sequence goes on from JARACY010005946.1 coordinate 7,068, forward strand.
GCCGAATAAACGTACATATGAAATTCGAAAACCGAAAAACACATTGGTACGTGGTGGGATTCGAACCACGACCTCTTGCACAGAAGGCCGCGGCCCTATCCACTACACCATCCGGGCCTACATAACTACTTTTACTTATAACTAAATCTAAATTAAGTGTCAGATTAGACTCCTGGATGTAAATAAAACCAATAGGTACCTATATCTTTATTTTATTCTATTATTATAGTTTGAAATCAGATAATGGTACCTACCGATTCCTTGCGGACACAACATAACTAAATCTTGACTAAAAATGTTGCTTAATGTTTCTGTTTTGATAGAAAATGACAGTTAAAAATTTAAAATTTTAGTTGAGATTTTGTGATTTTGTGTGCATACAAATTGCCTCCTCTGTTATCTCTATGAAAAGATCTCTTCCAGCCAACCTTAGTGTTGTGTAAAAATACATTAGAATAAAAAATATTTGTTTATTTATTTTCTAGAACTCCCCCAGTCCAGCCTGTACAACAACCTGATAAAAATTGCCTGAACAAAACATACAATGTGGAAAGAGAGCCAGCGGAGAATGCGGAGAGATCAGACCTTAACAATGCTTTCGTGGAGTCTGATAAATCTGATAATGGTAAAAAAATGTGCCTATTTAAAAACATTTTTTAACATCCAAGCAGATAATAATTTTAATCATTTAGATTCATGTTAGTTAATATTAATAGTTTGTCTGTGTGATTTTTAATCTTCTTCTTCACTACTTCATTCATTACATATTTAATTTTTAATTTAATTTATTGCCAATTTCTAGGAATTCTATTTATTTTTAAAATAGTCTACTCTGGACTTCATCTATTGCTTATCTACAACATTTTCCCGCAGATTTTTTAGCATCTTTTTTGTTTTAGATAAAAATTTATCTCCTCAAGATTCCCCAAATATCCCCGACAAGGATTGGTCACCAGAATTCATCCGTCCTTCCAACAAATGGGTCCCAAAGGATTCCCAAACTGATGATGTCCCAAATGTACTTCCAAGTCCAGAAATAGATGCTCCAATTGATTGTCCAAAACTAGATCCAAACTTGCCGACGCCTGATCAAAATTGGAAGGAAAACGTTGATCAAGAGTGTCTTTACGACCAAGAGAAAAGATGTCAGACAGACTGGTTGGTGGGTGTGAAAGAAGGCCTAAACCTACAAGAAATGTGTCCTCAGGAATCTGAATTTGATCCAAATTGGTTACAACAGCAAATGGTCAGATGCAGGCAGAGTTGTATTAATAGACAAACTAGTTACTATCAGAGCCAAAAAGACCTTGAAGTTTGTGAACAGCAAAATGAAGTAATGCAAAGCTGGGCAAACATAGCAACGCATTCTTATGAGAAATATCAAGATTTAAACAACAATAACAATGTACCCTCACTCTTTACACCAACCAAAGAAACACCAGAACCAATTTTCGAAAACTGGCAAGAATGGAAAGAGACGCAAATATCTTTGAATACTCTTCAAAATTGCCCAGAGGAATGGCAGAATGGTATGATCTGGCAAGACTGTCATTGCAAAGAATTGCCTGAAATGGATAAGGAGGGGTATGAAGGAACGGAAGCTGGTTGGCCGCTTGAAACTCAAACTTGGACCAATCATAAATTTTTTTCTGAAGATATTTGGTCTGAGGGTAAGTTTTTTTTTATTTATCATATTAATAAATACAGATACATTGTTCCAAATGTAGCATTTAAATCTACTTGCGCTCAAACTTATCTTTATTGTGTGTTTGTGTGTGTGTGTGTGTGTGTGCGTGAGTGAGTGCGTGCGTGTGTGGGTGTGTGTGTGTGTGTGTGTGTGTGCGTGAGTGCGTGCCTGCGTGTGTGGGTGTGTGTGTGTGTGTGTGTATGTGCGTGCGTGCGTGCGTGCGTGCGTGGGTGTGTGTGGTACCTCAGTGGTACAGAGGGCCTCTGTGAAACATTTTTGCAGACAAGATAAAATTAGAAGTTACAAAATATATAACTTTTTATTTATACATTTTTTTCCTTGGTACAGACGTTCTTCGTGAATTGGAGTTGCTGCACGCTCAGGGTGAAGACCTGGAGCTATTCAACACTCAGAATATGAACCCTGAAGGACCAGCTCCAGGGGAGAAGTGGGTGCCACCGGATAGACTGCTGCAGTGGATGCTGGCCAATAAGGTAATTCTACAAACATACATATAATCACTCCTCTATCTCTAATGGGGTAGGCAGAGCGTAGACTACCTAAACAAAGGTCGTTCCGCCACGTCTGACAAATTTTGAGGGTTATTCCAGATGGTTCTGTATATTGCTATAGTGACAGGTTGTCAGCCCATGGTCAGCCCATCGCTTAAATTACAATACACCCTCGAATCCCTTAGCTGGTTTTTACAGCATGCCCGGGAGGAGATGCAGCTGGCACGTTTTATGTTTTTTACGCTCCCAATCCAGCATGGAAGTAGACACCTTATACATATTATATTCCATTCCAGGAGTGTTGCGAAGATGTACTGGAGACATCTTGCGACAGTGAGGAGCAGTTCATTCGCGCCATTCAATGCGCCCCACACTCCACGCAAATTGATATACGGCCGCAAGCAGATGCGCTTGGTGAGATACACTTCATTTAATACATTTATTTGTATCACGGGTTTTTCACCATGATAATGTAATGATAGAGGCAACCACAAATAAACATTTCTCAAACATGCATGAAAATAGTCTTATTCCTTATGCAAAATCAATACGCAAACTTTGACATTTACGGTTTCTCAAATAAAATTTTTCATAGAACTCGTCTTTTTCAAATTTCGAACAACAAAGCGCTCCGTCAAAGTACAAAACGCCATTCCTCCATGCCAAAACTCTCCAGCAAAGTACAAAACGCCATTCCTCCATGCCAAAACTGTACAGCAAAGTCCAAAACGCCATGACTTCATGCCAAAACTTTTTTTTTTAAGTACACTTGCGTTTAGTTTCAACATTTGCATTTGTGTTGACCTAGCACTGAGGCTGTACGTCATAGATTTTTTATTTATGTATTTCCCTGCATTAATTTGAGAAAAGCACTATGTAAGCCTCGGCGGAAATAGCAATTGCCTGACTCGTATTATTGAAGTCCTCGCCTGCGGCTCAGACTTCAATCCCTACTCGTCCGTCAATTGCTGGTTTTCCATGCCTCGACAACAATGTACTATTGTAGACTGAATTTATAATAAAAAATGTGAAAGAAGGTAGACCATATAGTTAATGAGTAATGAATCATAAATGGAAAGGTAGACAGTCTGATATGCTTGCCCTTACAAAATTTCAATATTCGCCAATCTAGTGTCAACTCGTGACCATTGTGTGAGACTGATCTGACATATCGAGGTAAACCTATTGTTTTGAAAAACACTTAATTTCCAATTTATTTTGTCGCTTTTCTCTGATATGGAATTATCCTTTGGGGAAATGCTAAAAATGCAAAATATGTCTAACTTTCGAACTAAAATAGTAAAGTTCTGTAAACTGGATTGTTTTTAGAAACCTCTCTGGAACTAGAATGCGGTAACCTGGTGACTGACGCTGTTGGGACGCTATCAGAGGCAGCTCTACTGGCAGCTGGACGCGCGCATGCCAGAGCTCTACGGAAGGTCGCTAGAGAATTACGTAACAGAGAACAGGTATGTGTCTTATGTTTGTATGTCTCAGAAACAAAAAGGGCTGCATTTAAGCCTTGTATCGTTGTTACAGTGTCCCCACTCCGCTGCCTACCCCGCAATCACGGCAGGTCAATACGACGCGAGCTGCGAGGAATATCCAACTCGCGACGTCGGCTTGCACCAGCCGTCTTTCATAGACACATTCATCTCCGGCTCTTATAAAAACAACCCTAACATTAAAACCTTAGACGTTCTAAAGGAAAAAGATTTGGACCAAAATATTAATTATAATCAATTGTGTATAGAAGCAGGTCGAATTGTGGTTGATCGGGTTGATCGACAGATTAAAGTCAAGCGAGCGGGTCTAAGCCAAAGTGACTTAAATTTGGGTCAAAGTGAATTAAACATGGGACAGAGTGGCTTAAACATGAGTCAACGTGGCTTAAACATGGGTCAAAGCGGCTTAAACATGGGTCAAAGCGGCTTAAACATGGGTCAAAGTGACTTAAACATGTGCAAAAGTGTCTTAAACATGGGTCAAAGTGGCTTAAACAAAGGTCAAAGTAACTTCAACAAAGTCCAAAGTAGTTTAAACGTGAGCCAAAGTGGTGTAAATGTCAATCGAAATTCTTATATAGCTCTAAATAGCGTAGAAAGAGTTCATATGGACTTAGAAATGGGCCTAGATCGAAACTATTTATACCATAATGGGACAGGTAGTTTTCAAATGGGGCAAGATTGTCAACCCGGGAGTTTTGGTGACTTCAATGTTGTTGGTAGAGGAAGGGGAAGGCTGGTTCTGAAGGAAAATCAAATTGTGCCGGGTAAAGGGAGGGGGCGAGTCTAGGTATAACCCGTGCACATAAAGAAACGATCTATAAATGGCCGACGCTCGCATGCGTTCTCGCTCACTCTCTATAAGGTAGAGCGAGAACGCATGCGAAGCGGACCAATCACGAAGCGAGCCGACGCCATTTTCAGATCGTTTCTTTAAACGCACGGCTTATACCATTGTTTTATCGCACGACGACTGCCGCTCGGACAAGTATATGGGTGTGCGTACAGACACGCCTTTGTGTGCGTAACTACACCAGTCAGCATAGGCGGTTGCTGTACAGGGCCGGTCAAAACGAATGAAATTATTACAGGTACTCATTTATGGATTTTCATTATTTTTTTACTGCAGTAAATAAATTGTATAAATAAACGAATTTTCATGACAAAATAACCTCCTAAAATGACTTCAGTTTCGACCGGCCCTGCACAGATCTCCTTTGCTGACTGTACAGTAGGCTGCAAAATTGCATACCTAGTGCCATCGCAAACGATTGAAGTTTTTACAAAAGTGTGTAATGATTTTAAGAAAATTGTCTCAAAATGTTGTAGTACTAGTTTAGACATATCCGTAAAAGTATGGCCAAGCGGTAGTCGTGAAAACATCTGTAAAAATGTCTTTGCTCCAACTAAATTAATATTTTCGTTAAAAATGCAATACGAAAATATTTGTTTTTTGAAATAGTCTGTAATACTTATGATAATATCCTTCATAAGAAGAAAAAGGGACCAAAAAGCATAAAATATGGTCTTGCTATATTTACATTTTTTCTTTATTATTATGTTAGTACTTAAAAAAATATAGTATTCTATATCATAATTTGTAGACATCGGGTTATATGCACTATCAAAATGCCAAAATATGCATGCAAATATGCACTAGAAAAAGGGCGAAATATGCACAAAATATACACTATCAAATCTCTAATTTCTATGAATTTACGTGCATTTTCACAATATTTATACGATTTTCTAGATGTAAATATAGGTCGAGCAATTAAATGAAATTGAATCGAACAAGTACATTCGGAATGATCTTCAAGCATTTTGATTGAATGCTTTTCAACTTCAGACGCCCGCGCAGCTCGCCACTGGCTGCGACTCTCCACCGTTTCGGCATAATACAATCTCATTTTGACACATTAACTACTGAAATAAGCACTATTAATAGAAATGTACTAAAATATGCAATAACGCTTAAAAAGTGCCGTTTTGCATATGCAAATGTATATAATCCGATGTCTAATAATTTGTATTATGGTCAAGTTTAAAAATTGTCAAAGGCTAAGATTGTGCCATAGGTACTTAAATTAAAAGTTCTTTCAACGAACTGAAATTTGCAACAAAGTTGCATTTATCTAAATAGCCTAGCGTTATACTCGAGTATTACTAAAAACCGCCTTCAGACACCAAATAAATAGGTATTATTTGTTACATTCTAGAATCTAGATGGTTATGTAAGTTCATGTGTAAGTTAAATTTAAACTTACCTCAGTGACGTTAGGCCACAATTATACTAGATGTTGCGTCCTCGAGATTTATCACATCACATCATTACACTAATATTATAAAGGCGAAAGATTGTAAGTGTGTGTAAAACTCATCAAGCCACGCGTGACACTGCGGTCCGGAAAGCTGATATACAGGGTGTTTGGTGCATCGTTTGCCAAATTGAAAGGGACGATTAAAGGGGTCTTTTGCTACCTCTTCACGTCTTTTAAAAAATTTTAGCTCGAAAAATAAAAATGCCTTTTCCATACAAAGATGCTTTCCGCGATTTTCAGTTTTGTATGGACAAGGCAATTTTTTTTTCGAGCTAAAATTTTTTAAAAGACGAAGAGGTAGCAAAATACCCCTTTAATCGTCCCTTTCAATTTGGCAAACGATGCACCGAACACCCTGTATTTCAGTGAAACTTTTCAAGAATATAGAAGTCGCGCAGGGGAAGAATATAGCGCTACTTATTACCACGGGAAAATGTCTCATTCCCGAGGGAAAAGTTTATTTCAAGCGGTCGCGCTTCACCGGTTTATCGCATCTCAATATCGTACTCATAGACAGTAATAGGGTACTTTTACCACGGGAAAATATGTCATTCCCACGGGAAAATACATGTACCTACCTGGCGTTCGATGCCAGTTAAAATTAAATGGTAGAGTGAGACTACGTTGAGAATCCTTACATAGTATAAAACAAAGTCGCTTCCCTCTGTCTGTATGTATGTTTATAAATTTAAAACTACGCTACGGATTTTGATGCGGTTTTTTTTAAAAAAATAGAGTGATTCATGAGGAAGGTTTTTAACTGACTTTTACCACGGGAAAGTATGTCATTCCCACGGGAAAAGTTGTTTTTTGGGCTGGACGAAGTCTGCCGGGTCCGCTAGTGTATGTATTATATAATTTATAAACCTGGAGGATGCAACATCGTGGTATAATTTTTCAGTTATACTGTGTAAGGTTTATAATGATGTTTTCATTCCTTGTATATTTTAACAATGTTGTCTGGTGGGTTAAATGCCCTGTGTATAACCCAGTCAAAAGTTGTTTTTTTTTTTACAATAATGCCTCTGTCGGTGAAATTAATTATGACCATAAAAACTTATCAATTTAGGCTTCATTTTCTCGTTAATGGAGTATCTTCTAGATCTTCCGATAATGATTTTTTGGTTCATTTTGTGTTGGAAATGAGATGTTATAGTCGTATATAGCCATATACCAAATTGTTGTTTACTTTAAAATACTAGCTAAAGTTAAACATGTTGATAATATTTTTGGCAAATAAACTTTATTTTTTTGATTTCCGTATTTTATTTCTTCTTTATATAAGGTCTTTTTAAATTAAGTACAAATATTTTAAGGGTGGATTACTATCATCAAAAAAAAAAAATTGGCCCTCCCATACAAATGGTGTCAGCGATCGGAGTCAATTTGTATGGGAGGGCTAAATTCTTTTTTTCATATTTCTACCTATGTTCCTTGGGGAAAGTTGTTCAGTTTGATGATAGAAATCCACCCTTAAAATATTTGTACTTAATTTAAAAAGACCTTATTTTATTGTCAATGTTTAGGATTGGACTTATGAATTGAATAGAAACGCACTACTATATATTTTTTAATAATATATTTATTTTTTATTACTAATTATTATGCTATCCTATTTACTAAAATGTCATTTGGCTCTTTTTCTTAGAGAACACCAACTTTAAAGAAAAAAAAATGTATTGGTTTCGATTCGGTTGTACCTACAACTAAGCTTGTAAGTCTGGTCCTGTCACTTTCGAAAATTAGAATAATAAAAGACAGCAACACAACAGCTGATTTAATCCTGTCGACGGTACTTTGACAGGATTTTAATTAGCTGTTGTGTTGATGTCTCTTATTTATTATTTTATTTTTAAGTGACAGAACCATACTAAAATATGTTAAGTTGTGTCTACAACCGAATCGACTCCACAATGACACACGAAGGCATGTAAGAATAGCAAGATGCAAACAAAGCTTTATAATTTCTTTAAAATTGTGTGTTCAAATATGGGGTGTAATGTAAACTGATAGGGGTCTGCTCAGTCAACGAAACTGAACAACTCACCAGAAAATTCTTTCAGGGATTAAAAAAATAGATCGGCTTTTCCATACAAATTGTCTAGAATCGAGGTGAACATTTTGTATGGAAAAGAAAAAAAAAACCTGAAAGAATTTCCTGGTGAAAATTGGTCAGTGTCGTTGACTGAGCAACCTCCATCAGTTTTTGGGACGCTGTCCCTTACACCCGGTATATCTATAAGATAAATAAAATAAGTAAAGGCACGCAATTTTTATATCTAAGTAAGTACACTTCAACTCTTATTGCTAATAGTTTGAGCACCTGTTTATTAACATACGGGGTGTAAGGGACAGCTTCCCGCCAACTGATAGATGTTGCTCAGTCAACAAAACTGAACAACTTACGCAAGGATTTTTTTTTTCAGGAAATGAAATGTTTTTGACTTTCCCATACAAAATTACCATAATTAATTAATTATAATTTGTATGAAAAAGCAATTTTTTTTTTCATTTCTTGGTGATAGTTGTTCAGTTTCGTTGACTGAGCAACCCCTATCAGTTTGCAGAAAGATGTCCCTTACACCCGGTATATTTGTAAAATTACATTGCACCTGACCATAAAAGGCATTAAAAATGACACCTCATGGTCATCTAAACCAAATCCAAAAATATATTTTTCTAATAGGAATAAACTAATTTTAATCAACTTCGAATTTGGTTTAGAGCATAATATGAATACAATTAAAATAAAACCTAACCAAAACGAAAATTTTATTTATTTATTAACAAAATAAATTTCAAGAAAAATACTTTACATAAAGTGAAATTTTGAAAAAGGTGGAGCAATACTGGCTAGTTGTTATAGTTCTTGGCAAACATCTTGAGCATTGAATGGCGTATTGGGGGAAAGTTTGCGCATATTAAACTCTTTCAAGGTTTGGTCAATATATTTTCCGAGAACTATATTTTCAATGTGTTTTGTGATGTCGTGATGAGATCAGTAGAAACCGTCGCCCCCGCCGCTATTCCTGTAAATAACAAGATAATTTGATATGGTTGTTCATCATCATCATCATCATCAGCCACAACAGTCCACTGCTGGTCATGGGCCTCCCCAGCATTGGGGGTATATGCCATACTCACCACGCTTGGCAGGCGGGTTGGTGAGCGCAGTACAAGTGCAGCCATTCACAGGGAACGCTGCTGCCCATTTCCTGGATTTATCCCTTAGTCGCCTTTTACGACACCCGCAGGAAGTTAGGGTGATGCTATTCTAACCTGGCATCACACGGGGGTTGTTCACTTAACCAAGATTAAAACAGTATTTTTTTTCATTATAGTTAACCGACTGTCAATAAAATTGTGTTTTGTTGGTGTCATTCTAAACCACAATATAATAAATAGTATTAGCCTAAACAGTTGAACGAATTTTAATGGTTTAACGACAGATTGGATCCTGTAAATTCCTTATTCGCGCGGAAAAAAAATATGAAAAAATTGGAAGAAATTGCTACCCTAGCAATAAGAGTTGAAGTGTACTTACTTAGATATAAAAATTGCGTGCCTTTACTTATTTTATTTATCTTATAGATATACCGGGTGTAAGGGACAGCGTCCCAAAAACTGATGGAGGTTGCTCAGTCAACGACACTGACCAATTTTCACCAGGAAATTCTTTCAGGTTTTTTTTTTCTTTTCCATACAAAATGTTCACCTCGATTCTAGACAATTTGTATGGAAAAGCCGATCTATTTTTTTAATCCCTGAAAGAATTTTCTGGTGAGTTGTTCAGTTTCGTTGACTGAGCAGACCCCTATCAGTTTTACATTACACCCCATATTTGAACACACAATTTTAAAGAAATTATAAAGCTTTGTTTTGCATCTTGCTATTCTTACATGCCTTCGTGTGTCATTGTGGAGTCGATTCGGTTGTAGACACAACTTAACATATTTTAGTATGGTTCTGTCACTTAAAAATAAAATAATAAATAAGAGACATCAACACAACAGCTAATTAAAATCCTGTCAAAGTACCGTCGACAGGATTAAATCAGCTGTTGTGTTGCTGTCTTTTATTATTCTAATTTTCGAAAGTGACAGGACCAGACTTACAAGCTTAGTTGTAGGTACAACCGAATCGAAACCAATACATTTTTTTTTCTTTAAAGTTGGTGTTCTCTAAGAAAAAGAGCCAAATGACATTTTAGTAAATAGGATAGCATAATAATTAGTAATAAAAAATAAATATATTATTAAAAAATATATAGTAGTGCGTTTCTATTCAATTCATAAGTCCAATCCTAAACATTGACAATAAAATAAGGTCTTTTTAAATTAAGTACAAATATTTTAAGGGTGGATTTCTATCATCAAACTGAACAACTTTCCCCAAGGAACATAGGTAGAAATATGAAAAAAAGAATTTAGCCCTCCCATACAAATTGACTCCGATCGCTGACACCATTTGTATGGGAGGGCCAATTTTTTTTTTTTGATGATAGTAATCCACCCTTAAAATATTTGTACTTAATTTAAAAAGACCTTATATAAAGAAGAAATAAAATACGGAAATCAAAAAAATAAAGTTTATTTGCCAAAAATATTATCAACATGTTTAACTTTAGCTAGTATTTTAAAGTAAACAACAATTTGGTATATGGCTATATACGACTATAACATCTCATTTCCAACACAAAATGAACCAAAAAATCATTATCGGAAGATCTAGAAGATACTCCATTAACGAGAAAATGAAGCCTAAATTGATAAGTTTTTATGGTCATAATTAATTTCACCGACAGAGGCATTATTGTAAAAAAAAAAACAACTTTTGACTGGGTTATACACAGGGCATTTAACCCACCAGACAACATTGTTAAAATATACAAGGAATGAAAACATCATTATAAACCTTACACAGTATAACTGAAAAATTATACCACGATGTTGCATCCTCCAGGTTTATAAATTATATAATACATACACTAGCGGACCCGGCAGACTTCGTCCAGCCCAAAAAACAACTTTTCCCGTGGGAATGACATACTTTCCCGTGGTAAAAGTCAGTTAAAAAACCTTCCTCATGAATCACTCTATTTTTTTAAAAAAAAACCGCATCAAAATCCGTAGCGTAGTTTTAAATTTATAAACATACATACAGACAGAGGGAAGCGACTTTGTTTTATACTATGTAAGGATTCTCAACGTAGTCTCACTCTACCATTTAATTTTAACTGGCATCGAACGCCAGGTAGGTACATGTATTTTCCCGTGGGAATGACATATTTTCCCGTGGTAAAAGTACCCTATTACTGTCTATGAGTACGATATTGAGATGCGATAAACCGGTGAAGCGCGACCGCTTGAAATAAACTTTTCCCTCGGGAATGAGACATTTTCCCGTGGTAATAAGTAGCGCTATATTCTTCCCCTGCGCGACTTCTATATTCTTGAAAAGTTTCACTGAAATACAGGGTGTTCGGTGCATCGTTTGCCAAATTGAAAGGGACGATTAAAGGGGTATTTTGCTACCTCTTCGTCTTTTAAAAAAATTTTAGCTCGAAAAAAAAAATTGCCTTGTCCATACAAAACTGAAAATCGCGGAAAGCATCTTTGTATGGAAAAGGCATTTTTATTTTTCGAGCTAAAATTTTTTAAAAGACGTGAAGAGGTAGCAAAAGACCCCTTTAATCGTCCCTTTCAATTTGGCAAACGATGCACCAAACACCCTGTATATCAGCTTTCCGGACCGCAGTGTCACGCGTGGCTTGATGAGTTTTACACACACTTACAATCTTTCGCCTTTATAATATTAGTGTAATGATGTGATGTGATAAATCTCGAGGACGCAACATCTAGTATAATTGTGGCCTAACGTCACTGAGGTAAGTTTAAATTTAACTTACACATGAACTTACATAACCATCTAGATTCTAGAATGTAACAAATAATACCTATTTATTTGGTGTCTGAAGGCGGTTTTTAGTAATACTCGAGTATAACGCTAGGCTATTTAGATAAATGCAACTTTGTTGCAAATTTCAGTTCGTTGAAAGAACTTTTAATTTAAGTACCTATGGCACAATCTTAGCCTTTGACAATTTTTAAACTTGACCATAATACAAATTATTAGACATCGGATTATATACATTTGCATATGCAAAACGGCACTTTTTAAGCGTTATTGCATATTTTAGTACATTTCTATTAATAGTGCTTATTTCAGTAGTTAATGTGTCAAAATGAGATTGTATTATGCCGAAACGGTGGAGAGTCGCAGCCAGTGGCGAGCTGCGCGGGCGTCTGAAGTTGAAAAGCATTCAATCAAAATGCTTGAAGATCATTCCGAATGTACTTGTTCGATTCAATTTCATTTAATTGCTCGACCTATATTTACATCTAGAAAATCGTATAAATATTGTGAAAATGCACGTAAATTCATAGAAATTAGAGATTTGATAGTGTATATTTTGTGCATATTTCGCCCTTTTTCTAGTGCATATTTGCATGCATATTTTGGC
>JARACY010005947.1:0-19603 GCA_029255725.1 Scrobipalpa atriplicella
AGAAAATTTATCAAGCCTAGCATATAAAGATACTTACTGAGGTCCATCATGAGTGGAGCACTTGAGCACAGCTTCTACATCGATGTCAGAGTTGATGACAGTCCTGTGAGCGTGTACGCGAGGTTTGCCTGGAAATAAAATGAAAAATATTGTTTGAGTGTGAATTATGCTACATCTGTTAAAATAAAATAAAATAAAAATCTTTTATTTCAGAACTTTTGATCCATACAACAATTATTATAAATAGGTAGGTATTAAAGTTATTGTTTACAAATGCGACTTAAAATTTAAAATAAATAATTTGTTTCAGACCTTGTGATCCATAAAACAAAAAGAGGTTTAGTGTTTACATAATGATACTTAGATTATTACATTAGTACACACACTGTTCCAATGTTTCATGAAACGACCTTCACAAAAGCCTAGCCTGCGACCTCCCTCCCACCGGGACAGAGCCAAACAGAGGCCTAATAAGTTCAGCTGTGGACTGAACACAAGCTGATGATTATGAAATCTTACCGTAGACTGTTAGAGTAACAGTCTGCGCAGTAGCGTCGCCTGCATTGTTGGTGGCGTAGCAGTACCTAGTACACCCCGGAGTCGTCTTTAGTCAAGTTGCGCATGAAGAAGGTCTGGTGGACTGAACACAAGCTGATGATGATGAATTCTTACCGTAGACGGTGAGAGTGACAGTCTGCGCGGTAGCGTTGCCTGCATCGTTGGTGGCGTAGCAGTAGTACACCCCGGAGTCGTCTTTAGTCACGTTGCGCATGAAGAAGGTCTGGTGGACTGAACACAAGCTGATGATGATGAATTCTTACCGTAGACGGTGAGAGTGACAGTCTGCGCGGTAGCGTTGCCTGCATCGTTGATAGCGTAGCAGTAGTACACCCCGGAGTCGTCTTTAGTCACGTTGCGCATGTAGAAGGTCTGGTCGTGAAACTCGCCATTTGCCTCTGCCAGATTCTCAGTCTGGAAAACATGTTTAAAAAATGAGTTTAATCCCTTAAAATTTTATTACAGTGGTTATAGATAAATCACAAGCTGTTGGAGCTATTAAAAATATCTTTTACCGTTTTAAGTCTCGTTTTAAGCTATACTTATATTATTCTGGAATAACTTTAAATTCAATCAATTTTAATGATCAATTTTAAATTCAAATTTTACATAACTAGACTAAGTGTAGATATGTTATAAAATATTAATTTTAAATTTCATAAAATTACTTCATATTTATTTATTTTAAATTAAAATTCATGTTTAATAAGCAATAAAATAAAATAATAAGATCAATTTTATATTCAATATGTTATAAAAATTAATTTTAAATTTTATGAAATAACCAAATTTATTTATCTTATATTGTTTTAAATCATAATTCAATGTTTTATGTAATATTAAGCTCTGGATGAAATGTATTGCATGTTGTGGTAGCCTGTAAGTGTAATGCACACCAGCAAGTTGTAATTAGATATAAGTACCTATTATGTTTTATTATGTTTTAACCTGTGTGTATTATGTTGGCTATCCATATTTTAATAAAATAAAAAAATAAAATAAAAATAAAACATTTTCTTTTGTGGATATTTTTAGCACTTACAAATGCTTCACAAATATTTTTTTTTTGCTTGTCACATCTTCGGTAGCATAGTTGGTAGTGCAATGGACCGGCAATCCAGAGGCGCAGGTTCGAATCCTGCCTGAGGTCGTGGCCCGAGGCGAATTTATTATTTTCTTTCTTTCATATTTAAACATAAATTATTAATTATTTTTTGATATGATTCTAGTGGAAATGAAAAATGAGAATTTCTTCGCGAAAAAAATAGCCTTTGCATGCCAGCTATGTATCGACCTCAAAGGGCAACAAAATAATCAAACTAACTTTCACTTTGAATAATATAGAATAAAATAGAATAGAAAAATCTTTATTTGTCAATTTTACAATTATTAAAACTTAAAACTTAACCTAAGGCGACAAAAAGGTCTAGCTCAGCTTTATGCTGCGAAGGTGCATACCTTCAGTAATACACCTTCACAGCGCTGGTCTTCCGCGAGACCCAATAAAATAATAAAATATCCGTTACGTTACGCTTTTATTCAATCACACTTATTAGGTTTTCTTTTTAGATTATAAGTAGTGCCTGTTGTGCCTGTTCTGTGTGCAATAAATTGTTAAATAATATCAGCATGGATACTTACAGCTTGTTCGCCGTTCCTACGGCGGGCCCAAATGATGGAGGGTTTGGGGGTGCCAGTAGCTTGGCAGGTGAACACCACTTGGGAGCCTTCTAGTGGCGCATTGTCGCTCACCGTGAAACCTGGAGACAGAAGATTTGATTAGGTACAGAATGCATGAAAAACCATTGTGTACCGTAAAATATTCCGTCTTTCCCACATTCCGCTTATCCATGGATGACATGCGGGAAAACCCGGCTGCGAAATACCAAAACGAGATGAGCTAGGATGAAATATTTTGATGATATTCAGTGCCAATTTTGTTCTAAACGTTCCAGCTGTGTTGGTTGAAAACGGCGTAACTAAAATTTAAATGAAAATTGATGAGATGAATGATATGATCTTTTTGTAAAAGAAACAGGGTTTACGGCCTTTTCCCGTTTTCAACCAAACTTAAATGATAAAATTTCGATTTTTAATTTGCGGCTAAGTATGGTTACTAAGGCTCGTATTTACAAAGCGATCTCAAGATTGAGAGCAATATTAAGTATGGATTTAACAGCCCGTTTTGTACTGAAATGACATTTCTAATATGAACTCAAACTAGCTGTCAAACTTGAGAGATGATTACGGGCCTAAAAATGTTTCAATTTACATTAACCCATTTCGTTTAAGGTTATTTTTACACAATTTAAACTTTACTTAATTACGCATGAAGTTTTTACAATGCGTACTATTTGTAATGGATTTATACCACTTTTACACATTCTTGTCAACTTCAGATCGTGTTTTTTTCATTAGAAATGTCATGATATTTAAAAATTGTAGAATATTGAAACCATGCAAAATTATAATAAAAAATATTTACTGAACAAACATATGGGGTTTTAACTTTTATTTGATGCAATAAGCGAACTGTGCGTGCAATGTTAACACTACAGGGAAACGAGCTTTAATTACATGCTTATAAAAATATATATTATATAAAATAAATGATAAAGTATGTAGGTAGATGGCAAAGCAACTATGTATTTTATGATAGGAAACATCATGAAGTACTTATCTTATGATCATTAATTTACATATAGGTATACAAAATAAAATATGTTTAATAAAATCAGCAGCAGATAAAAATATAGTAATAATACTAAAGATAAATAGTATCCCTAACTCAAATAATTAGAAAAATAATAATAACATTAAATATGTCAATGACATAAAGCTTAATTGCCTCATTTTCTGTGCACATACGTGAATTCCACAAAATAAACGGAATACATGCAAAATTCTCCCGAAATATTGTGATTTTATTTACAAGACCCTTAATTATAAGAAAAATATTTCAAAGATATTTGAGCTTTTGCATGTTTTTCTTACGAAGACCCGTATTTATAAAGCAATTGGGAGCAATAGTAAGTACGGATTTTGACAGACCGTTTTGTACTGAAATTACATTTTTGATACCAACTGAAAGTCGCTGTCACTCTTGAGAGCTGATTATAAATACGGGCCTAAGATTCATGCTCTTGAGCTTGTGATTCAAAAGAAGATGTGATTTAAAAATATGATTTGCTACAATCAGGCTAGGGACCAAGAAATGATTATAGACTATAATAGTCTATATACGATATTATCGTAATCACAAAAAGATTATGATGAATTCTTAAATCCACCTACATATTGTAAAATTATATAATTTTTTACGATATTCTTCGAAATATTTCACGCACTAATTAAGGTCTCATAAAAACCACTCAAATATAATAATAATAATGTATTTTTGCATGTGCGTGCATTATTCGAGGCACTCACTGAGAATCCTTGCTTTGTTATCATCTGTATCGGATTCCACATTTTCCACCGTTGTAGTTTCGGGATCTGAAATTTTACCTAACTCTTACAAAAATATGTCTAGACTTGTTAAAATAAGTCCAGGCTAGGACTTAAAAGTATTTTTTGCTATATTATTAGAAGTAAAAATAATGTGCTCCTATTAATTTGATCACATATAAACTAAATAATCTTTGATGCGAAAGAAGTTCTTTCTTTCAAAGAACAATTGATTACATTATAAAATTGTCTAAAATAAGTACTAAATAAGAAAGGTGAGACGATAGTTAAAAGAAGGAGAAAGATAGTGATGAAAAATGAATTTGTTTAATATGTATTGTAGTACCTAAAATATCTTACTGCTGGCAATTTTATAATAATTTCTGTCATTGGGTGGATAAAAAGACAAACTTTAGTTTTAAAACGTCAATTCTCTAACTTCTCTGTATTTATTATTTATTCATTTTAGTTTAATTTTGTAATGACTTTGACATTTTCACTGAATAAAATGTATTTAATTCTCTAACTTTTATCTAATTACTGTCTCTATCAGTTTAGTTACAAATATCAGTGTATTGTAACTAAACTGAAACAGATATGAGATATAATATTTTATCCAAGTTTGACTTGATTCTATAACACGAATCGCCAAAGTTGTCTTACGAAATTCTAGTTTAGGTTTAGCTAAGGTAAAAAAAAAAACACTTACTGGAAATCATGGGCGGAACCTGGACGTAGAGCCGGTGCGTGACATTGGCCTTGTCATTTTGCATCACGGTGCAGGTGTACCGGTCGGTGTCGGCCTCGGTGACGTCATGGATGATCAGGTCGTGGGTGCCGGGGTACCTGGAATTTAAGCGCATTTTTTTTTAAATTTAATTCGATGGTTTTCTCTTGACTCGAATTTAGGACTGAGGAGTCGTTGTAGCGATCGAACCGAAACGGACGAATCGTATCGTTTTTAACCACCTAAAGTGGTTGCTTAGTTTAGCTGGATTACACAGTAAACTGACAAGGAAGAAAATCATTCTTCTTATGTTTTCTTTATATCTAGCCCAAGATTTTTTTAGAAAAGTAATTTATCAATACAATCTCTACTTACAGTTCATATTTATCACCTTTCAGCTTGAGACTTCCGACGAAGAGTCGATCGTCGTCACCTTTTGTCCATTGTATGACTTCGAAACCATCTGAAAAGTAAGAATTAGATCTTGATAATTTAGTGTAAGTATAATACAGATAAGACAATACCTAGAAAATGTTCCCGTCATCGTCATCATCATCAGCCTTCATCAGTCACACTACTCAGCGTTTTCATAAGAAAGCGGGCAGAAATTGGATGAGAACGGCTGTAGATCGAGCTGAGTGGCGTGCCATGGGAGAGAGAATATTCCCATCATCGTCATCATCATCAGCCTTCATTAGTCCACTGCTGGACTTAGGCCTCTGGGCCTCTCCCATGACACACCACTCAGCGTTTTCGTAACGGCTGAAGATCGAGCTGAGTGGCGTGCCATGGGAGAGAGAATATTCCCGTAATAACATAATATCTAATTAAAAATTGTATGGAAACAGTGAAAAATGACTTTATCTAAGTTGTAAAATTTTTGTTTAACGCCAAAGTAAATTAATTTGGAGAAAAAAATACTTGAAATTTTAATAAACATGAACTAAAACAGCACCTATTTTAAAGAAGTTAAAACAACTTGTAGATCTATAATTTTTGTCGAGTCTATCAGTCTCTATCTTTAACCACCGCGCATTCAACAGTTAACCGGAAACGGCGCACGCGCGCTTTTTGGCGCCACCGGAAGCGCGGCCATTTTGTGAATCAACGCCTTTGATTTATCGCGCTATGAATAGTGATCTGAAAAGTTCTTTATTTGATTTATTGAGGTAGTAAATTTGGAGGAAGTCACCGAAATTATTCTATATTGTTTTACGAGCGGTCGGAACTTTAAGTACTATCAGCGGGTACGATGGAGCATATAACAGAGAACATTATTATATTAACAAGAACATTATAATTTTATATGTTGTGTAATGAACTCTTCAACATAACCTCTTGTAATGTCTGTAATTGTGCCTACCATTCTTTCCCACAGTTCAAAGGCACCTCTTGTAATGTCAGCGCGCCATGTGTAAGGATTAGGTCTTTTGGTTTTCAAAGGCTCGTATTTATAAAGCGATCTCAAGAGTGAGAGCAATGTTAAGTATGGATTTGACAGGTCGTTTTGTACTGAAGTGACATTTCTGATACGAACTCAAACTCGCTGTCACTCTTGAGAGCTGATTATAAATACGGGCCTAAGATAGAAAAAGATTTATACAGACGCGTCAGAGAAAACTACTCGCACGTTGCCTCCTTCGCTCCTTTTTACACAGTGAGTTTCTGCCTTATCACTGCGCCTTAGTGAACTACCCGCAACTCTATAAAAGATGAAGTTACTTACTTGCGGGTGAGACCTTGCATTCAAGTCGGACGTTATTACCGACTCGAATGGAAAAGCTCTCAGGCTTCGAGACAATCATCACTGGTACTTCCGGCTCCTCTTCATCTCCTACGTCGTTGCCTGGAATTATACAAAATGGTAATTTTAGGTTTCTATATAGCCCGGATGGTGTAGTGGATAGGGCTGCGGCCTTCTGTGCAGGAGGTCGTGGTTCAAATCCCACCTCGTACCAATGTGTTTTTCCGTTTTCGAATTTCATATGTACGTTTATTCGACGCTTTTACGGTGAAGGAAAACATCGTGAGGAAACCTGCACACACCTACGAAGAAATTCAAAGGTTGTGTAACCTAATCTTAGATTGGATCTGTTTTCCCTTCTGGGTTGCGGAGGTCAGATGGCAGTCGCTCTGTGTAAAAACCAGTACCCTCGTTCAATCCCCTAGATTAGGTAGCCGACCCCGTGAAATACGGGAAAAAGTCTAGGAAGATGATGATGGTAATTTTAGGTTTCTCCTAGAACAACATGTAAAATAATATTCTCTTTCCTGATTTTTAAACTTTAGGAGTTACATAAGTTGAGCTCCTTAACAAAAGTTTTTACCGAACTTTACTATTTCATCAATCTCTTATTATGATGGGACGGCTGTCACTACCAAAGATACATCAGTTGCAGGACCCACTATTAACATGCCCATCTCACAGGATGGTTTATCTGACTTCTCAGGTAATCAGCTTGCAATAACCCAACTAAACTGAGAACAACAATTCAAAGTCATCGTCCCCCACCAAAAACCGAACCCCTGGTTTTCAGTTAAACTGCCAAGGTCACTATCTAGTATCTACTACCTTTATCTACCTTTCCACTACTTATGGGATGGGAACAGCCGCTGCCTTAGCCTGATTAATAACGTTTTTAATATTTGTTTTATCTTTGCTTGGTATGTTACGTATACGTACCACCATCTCCTGCATAATCAGCGCCATCGTTCATCACTTCTTCACTGTAGTCAGATGCTCTCCGATGCACGGAGTGACGGGCTTCTGTGGACAAACAGAAAACTGCTATTAATATAGATCCAACTTAATGCAAGTTAAGGCCCGTATTTATAATCAGCTCTCAAGAGTGACAGCGAGTTTGAGTTTAAATCAGAAATGTAATTTCAGTACAAAACGGTCTGTCAAATCTACACTTAATACTGCACTCAAACTTGAGATCGCTTTATAAATACGAGCCTAAGTGTCAGTGTGGGGAAAGGTTTCTGGATGAACACGCTCCATTATTGAATCTATCCCTAGGAGACTAGACTAAAACCTTTCCAAGAGCTATTCGGGTATATTAAAATATACCTAATCACTGTATAGAAGAGTTCATTCATACTATTAAACACACTTTTAACGAAAATATTTCAAGACAGAAACAACTAAGTATTAATCGAATACGAATGGTAGCGAACTCCTAAATTGCGGATAAATCGCGTAATTTGAATTCCCCCACAGGTAAAAGCCATACGTCAGCGATCCTTGTACAGTGTACACCGTCAACATACACCAAATTACATTCAAGATAAGCTTATTTCTCCAAACGAACTTCTCTAATTGGTAAGAACGGGTGGAATAGAGCGATTTACATTATACAGCTAAACAAGGGCCGGGTAAGCATGCTAACACATTCCGACTAGTTTAAGGAATATACAGGGTGTTAAGACTTTGCCAACAATGAGTATAACAAATACTAAGGTTCTAAATTGGAGGAGGCCTGTGTTATGTCCAGCAGTGGACATTTTGAGGCTTAACATTTTAAGTAAAAGGTGAAAGTCCTAAAAAACACAGATTTTGCACTTACATAATTTTTGGAGTTTTTATTATGTTTGGAGTTACCTAACGCCAATAATGTTTCTATTTCTATTTTTATTTGTATGCAAGATAATTAGTTTGCATTATGATTAAAATAGTATGTGGTTTATAGGATAGCAACTCTTTTCTTGACGCTTACCTACGAGATTTTCATTTTCATTTTATTTAATTAATTTGATTTCAAAAGCAATATACATTGTGTAGGAAAATACATTCATAAAATACATAAATAAAAGTTAATTACAATTTACAATTACATAGATCATAAAAAACTGAAAGTAATAAAAAATCATAAAAAATATTTAAACTTACGATCTACAGCTATTATTTAAATGTCAATTTACAATAATTAATAAAACATATTCAATTCATGTCCATTCTTTAAAATGTACATTTAGTTTATATTAACAAATAAATAAGAATAAAATACGCTAAAAAATAAAGATAAAAATAAATAAATCATGTCCAACAAATTAATTGATGTCATAGTAACATTTCTCTAACAAATAAGTCCCTGTATAATAAAGTACAAGTGTTTAAGCTTCTTAAGGCGAGCGAGCGCCTGTTTCGGCGGTTAAGGCAAATATAAATAGTATTTAGATGCCATGTTGGTAGGTCGCAGGCGTTGCGTTGGTCTAAGTTATAGGACCTTGAAGTACTGCTATTATACTGCACCAGTGCACCACAACACAATACGTGCAGGCATGCACACACACACACACACACACACACACACACACACACACACACACACACACACACACACACACACACACACACACACACACACACACACTAGTTTTAGGAATAGGAACTCAAATTTATTTGACGTACGAAAGCGTCTTCTCATAACTTGTACCACACATTTTCAAGCTACTGTCTCAACCAGTAATAGTTCTAAAACGGTTCTCAATTGGACAAGAAGATCGTTTGGCGTCGGATAAACAGCCAGACGAGTGTAGTTAGTTTGTATATTGTTACCGGTTCGGAGCTTTTATTTTTGAGGATGTTCGTTCGCATTTTGATGACCAGCCCCTGTAGCATACCACCGCGCGATAACGAATTTATCGCATCTATCTGTCAAACTTCCATACGATTTGACAGATAGATGTGATAAAATGTGTGATACAACGGTTATCACGGCGTTATCGCGGCTGCATGCTACGGGGGCTGTTCTTTAAAATTGTGGTCCGCTTTTATATGTAAAATTCTCCCAGCTAGTTTAAAACACAAATTCATACATAAATAAACCTGCTGGACTGGAAGTGATAGAAAAACATAGAATGTGCCAGCTGCATCTCCTCCCGGGCATGCTGTAGAAACCAGCTAAGGGATTTGAGGGTTTCAGTGTATTGCAATTTAGGCGATGGGCTGACAACCTGTCACTAAAGCAATATACATAATCATCCATCTATAGTAACCCTCAAAACTTGTCAGACGTGGCGGAACGACCTTTATTTAGGTCGTTTTTGCTCTGCCTACCCCTTTAGGGATAAGGACGTGATTTTATGTATGTAATTCATGTTAGCAGTAAATAACCATAACAACCAAGAGCATAGCTTGTCATTGGTCCAACATAGTCATGTTACCCGTTCAGTGTCTGCAGGCATATTTGATGTACCTAGGGTTAGTAATTATTATGGAGATAGAACTTTAAAAAAACGTTTACCATACATAATAAGGTTCGTCTCAAGCTACAATATCGTAACTAATTCAATTCTAAGTCCTATATTTTCATTGTATTTCCCCTAGGACATGATGACATAAGTATTTTCTAATCTATGACTCCTATGGCGCTATGGTGGCCATGCCATGAATACATTAAAGACGGGAAGACGGCGTGTCGACTCAATGTCTGTATGGAATACTTATGAGGTTGCTCTATGCAGGGATGGTTAAATAATGCCGATGACAAGGCTGCTTTTACTATACAGGGAGTAAAAATACAGGGTGTAAAAAAAGTACTATGTTCCTTTAAACCACATGTTCTACTGATGATACCAAACAATTGCCTTTTCCATACAAAAAGGCAAAAAAAAATTTCGAGCTTAAATTTTTGTGCTTTGGGAAAGTTGTTTGG
The DNA here is from genome assembly GCA_029255725.1 of Scrobipalpa atriplicella. Taxonomy (NCBI): domain Eukaryota; kingdom Metazoa; phylum Arthropoda; class Insecta; order Lepidoptera; family Gelechiidae; genus Scrobipalpa; species Scrobipalpa atriplicella. The sequence continues at coordinate 10,393 of JARACY010005947.1, forward strand.
TATCATTAATAGAACATGTGGTTTAAAGGAACGTAGTACTTTTTTTTACACCCTGTATAGCTGACCAAATCCCAAGGAACAAAGGTAAAAAAATTAAAAAAGAAATATTTGGCCCTCCCATACAAATTATGTCAGCAGCTACGGGAAAGCCATTTTTTTCTACTTACTGTATAATGTCGATGACAGAGCTTATTTTAGTGGAATAATGAACTATGGCCCGCATTTCGTGGTTTTGCTGGACGGAATACTGATCTGGTTTTTATGGTTAAATAAAGGGTGGAAATAAAGGTATTTTAGTATGTACTCTGCCCGCATTAGGGGCAGCTTGTGGTTAGTCAGAGATTAGAATACAAAATAGTTAGGATATACAAAAAAGGAATAGACTGAATGAAAATATGTATATGGTTTTTGAAAGCATAAAATAATCCTTTAACTTAACACTCTTTTCTAAACAAACGGCGACAATAGTTTTACAGGCGAATAATATTGATTCTACCCAATTTTTTTTCTGAGGATAAATAAATTATTGTTAGCATCATCTTTAATTTCAGCCATCTTGAATAAAATCATCTCACCACGTGTTCGGCCCCAATCTCCTTGACTTGGTAATCCCTGCCAGTTGATTGTAATACTTAGTAATACTTCGAACTGTTATAGTGTATGACTCATATTTAAATTCAAATTAGGTGGCACAACCCGACCATCGGGACTTTTACGCACATGGTTTTCCTTATAACCTTGGGTTACTCTGGCCCCATAACGATAACTTTTGAATTCGAGGAATTTATCTAAAAACCTCTATCGAATCTGTAAAAGGAAAACAGGTGCAAGAATTTGGCGGAAGAAAAATTGATTATGTAGATTTCAGTCATATTTTACCTAAAGTTTCAGCAATAATGCTATTTAGCTAAGGCTCGTATTTATTAAGCGCTCTCAAGATTGAGAGCAATATTAAGTATGGATTTGACAGGTCGTTTTGTACTGAAATGACATTTCTGATACGAACTCAAACTTGCTGTCACTCTTGAGAGCTGATTATAAATACGGGCCTAAGATACCTAGTAATTTTTTAATTAATAACAGAAAACAAAGTTGCTTCCGCTGTCTGTATGTACCTATGTATGCTTAGATCTTTAAAACTACGCTACGGATTTTGATGCGGTTTTTTTAAATAAATAGAGTGATTCATGAGGAAGGTTCTTAACGGACTTTTACCACGGGAAAGTATGTCATTCCCACGGGAAAATATATTTTTAAGGGCTGGACGAAGTCTGCCGGGTCTCTGCTAGTTATGATAATAAAATAGGATAATATTGCAATTTTCTTGTTAATATCAGTTATCTAGTTCCCATCATAAGCCAGCCTTGTCGGCCTATAAATGGCCCAAAGAACTCTAGCAAAATTATTCCGTGTTCTTTCACCATAAATAACCTAATGAGATATTTATGGCACCCGGAATGGAATGGATGACCTAATAGAAGCCACTAATTAAATAGGTCATGGTCGCGTTTTTTAATTAATTCGCCAAATTTGGCCTATCTGTAGAAATATGCTAGGTATTGTATTATTTTTTTCGCAGCTAGATGTTAATTGGAGACTGATAAGTCTGGGTATGACGAAAGATAAACATTTTTAAACAAATATTGTACCTAATATAAAATACATACATACATACATACATAAAATCACGCCTTTATCCCTAATGGGGTAGGCAGAGCGAAAACGACCGTAAGGTCATTCCGCCACGTCTGACAAGTTTTGAGGGTTATTTCAGGTGGTCATGTGTATTGCTATAGTGACAGGTTGTCAGCCCATCGCCTAAATTGCAATACATTAAAACTCTCGAATCCCTTAGCTGGTTTTTACAGCATGCTTGCCGGGAGAAGAAGCAGCTGGCACATTCTATGTTTTTCTATCACTCCCAGTCCAGCATGGAAGAAAATATAAAATACTTCTATTCTATTTGAGATTGAAGCTCGTTAAAAGTGCGCAAATTAATCGTAAATAGAAAACACATTCAAACTCGTCCTACTCCAACAATTTCAATTCCTTTTCCAAAGTTTTTTAACAGTTTCCTGGGTGTTTAAAATTTCACACAGAGTCAAGGAAGTGGCATGTGTTTTATAGCAATTGTCGAGTGAAACCGGGTCGCGTAATTAGTGCAATTGGACGGACGGACGCGGTTTTATGACGTGACTGGTGTTGCTGGAAAGTCGGAAATTCGGGCTTTTGGAGGAACGCCTGGGCAAATTAATTTTGGTACGAGTGCATTTTTTTTTTTACAGAAACTGTTTAAAATTTCTCGTTGAATATAAAGGAATCTAGAGCTGTCTTTGAATGAGTTCGGATTTATAAGAAATAGACGTTTATTGTCATTTCACCTCTAAAATTTGACACATAGTGCCTGGCATGACATAGTGACAGCCCAGATGGTGTAGTGGATAGGGCCACGGCCTTCTATGTAGGAGGTCGTGGTTCGAATCCCACCACGTACCAATGTGTTTTTCGGTTTTTGAATTTCATATATCGACGTTTATTCGGCGCTTTTACGGTGAAGGAAAACATCGTGAGGAAACCTGCACACACCTACGAAGAAATTCAAAGGTTGTGTAACCTAATCTAGGATTGGGTCTGGTTTCCCTTCTGGGTTGCGGAGGTCAGATGACAGTCGCTCTGTGTAAAAACCAGTACCCTCGTTCAATCCCCTAGATTAGGTAGCCGACCCCGTTAAATACGGGAAAAAGGCTAGGAAGATGAGTGCCTACTCAGCTTCGTTAACGATGATTCTTTAAAGAAGTAAAATAACTGAGCGGTCAGAACCGACTGACTTAGAACTATCTTATTACATATTTTCCCCCTGGACCTACTAGAGGCAAATCACGAAACGGTCAACCTGCGGCCAAGTATTGACTTAACAAAATTACATTGTCTGGATAAAAATAACACTTAGTATCAAAGAATAGTCACATTTTTTAAACGAACATTTTATTCATCGTAATAATATTCTTTCCTTCTATCAGACACCTAACTGAGTTTTGTTAAATCAACAAAATACCCGAATCGTCCACTAGACCGCAACAATATTATGTTCTAGTAAACATCAATTAGACGTGACTAGGTCATACTGGACTGGATCATCCCAGCCTATCTAGATTATAACAGTTAGTTATGATATGACGTAGGTATTTCAACAAACGGACTTTATTTTTAGACTAATTTAATCTATTGCGATGTGACATTTTATTTGCTAAAGTGGATAAAATTAATAGGATGATATTTTTCATTACCGACTGAAAAGTTATCGCCTCTGATTAGGTTTGTGACATCGATCTGACCTAGACTTGACTAAAAAAAATAGAATAAAAATCCGTTATACAACGTGTAACATAAAGGGTATATGCATCGAGAAATGTGTGAATCTACCCATGAAACTGAACAACTTTCCCTAAGGAACATAGGTCGAAATACGAAAAATAAAATCTGACTTACCATAGCTGATGCATTTTGTATGGAAAGTTTTTTTTTTTTTCGTTTTTCGACCTATGTTCCTTAGGGAAAGTTGTTCAGTTTCATGGGTAGATTCACACATTTCTCGATGCATATACCCTTTCTGTTACACGTTGTATAAAAATCTATTGAATTTATCTAGGTCTTCCTTATTCTTATGGGTTCGTTTCGATTCGGTATAGGTTAGATTTTTTCTATTCCTTATTAAAATTAGAGAAATCTCTTAGATACCCTCGAAACTTTGCACAACACACGCTAAGTCAGAACGCCTGAGGCCGTACGGGGTAGACAGAGCGTCAACGACCTTATGATAGGGCGTTTTGATCACCTCTTAAAGGTTTTGTGGTCATTTTAGAAAGAACAAACTGTGTATTGCTATAGTGATAGGTTGTCAGTCTTTCGCTTTTATTTCAATACAGTGAAACCCTCCTCTGCTGAATTCTACAGGTACAGGAAGAGTAGTAGCTGGGACATTCTATGTCTTTCTATCGCTCTCAGTCCAGCATGGAAGTAGAATTTCTTGGCATACCAAAGCACTGGGTTGGAATGACCCCGGCGACCCCGCATCGGGTTTTATGGTTTTATTTCATGGGGTCTTTATAGCCCCAGCCTATTGTTACGCAAATTGAAAATATTTCTGGTTGCATGTATGCTCTCACTTCAAAGTATGTGAATTAAGGCTCGTATTTATAAAGCGATCTCAAGATTGTGAGCAGTATTAACCCTTTACAGCATACGAGTCTAAATATGACCACAATTTTTTTATCAGTTATTTTCACTCAGTAAAGGTAACCAAAAAATATAAATTATCAAAAATGAGTGGTCATATTTGGACTCGTATGCGTTAATGGTTTAAGTATGGATTTGACAGACCATAATGTACTGAAATGACATTTCTGATACGAACTCAAACTAGCTGTCAGTCTCAAGTGCTGTTTATTAATACGGGCCTAAATATACCGAGTGTTATATGGCTGGTTAATTCGTTATTAACGGGTCTTTTTTGGCTTTATTTATCTTCACAAAATAATAATTATTTCCTTTTCCATTTGGAAGTAGAATACAAAATATAAAATATTTTTGTCAAAGTTATCTTCCAATATTAAATCCACTTTCTATTATGAAAATAAAATATTTTTGTCGGCTATTATTAAACCCATGAAGACGTATTTGTTTGTCCGTCCGTATATTCTAATAATATCGTGATATTATTTGAGCAGCTGTATGGATACCGGATGAATCATAGGATTCCATTTTAATAAATCCCTCATAGGCCCGTATTTATAATCAGCTCTCAAGAGTGACAGCGAATTTGAGTTCGTATCAGAATGTCATTTCAGTACAAAACGACATGTCAAATCCATACTTAATATTGCTATCAATCTTGAGATCGCTTTATAAATACGAGCCTTATACTAGTTGATGTATCAACAAGATTGTACAAAAGAAAGTTTTAATTATGAAACTAAGTGATATTTTGTAGCAATTGTAATGTTTATTATTTGTGAATTTTTACTCTCATGGTTGTTTTGCTCAAAATAAAAGCACATTTAATACATTCATAAATCACGCCTTTATCCCGACTGGGGTAGGCAGGGCGTCAACGACCCAAACAAAGGTCGTTCTGTCACGTCTGAAAAGTTTTGAGGGTTGTTTAAAATATATATCTATATATTACTGTAGACAGGTTGTCAGCCCATCGCCTAAATTACAATATACTGAAACCCCCTACTTCCTTAGCTGGTTTTTACAGCATGCCCGGGAGGAGATGCAGCTGGCACATTCTATGTTTTTCTATCGCTCCCATTCCAAAATTATTTACGAAATAGGTACTCTATCCAAGCTTTATCGATATCATATTATGGTAACATATTTTGACTTATCAGAATTGCCACCCCGCCATAAATAAATCTCGTCTAAAGGGTGGCCACTTGTGAGCTAATAATAGTAGATATTGGCCACTCGTTCGAGATCTCGATCGAGTAACTATTAGTTTAAGCCACGGAATAGTCAAGTTGTTTGCTCTTGCTAAGGTTGCCTTGTAGAAATTGCTGCTTAGCAATAAAACTGCCTGTTTGTACTATATTTTGTGATCTTAGTTATATTTCGTCTTTTTCTGTACAATAAAATATATTCCATTTCATTATTTTGGTATAGTTTGTAGATTTCTCTAAATACGTAAGTTCAAATCTATGGCATTATGGTGTGTAGATTGTGGCGATACACATTTCAATCAATATTGCCCTCAATACTTATCAGACGTGGCGAAACCTTCTTTAACTAGAAGTTGTACGCTCTGCCTACCCCGTAAGGGATAAAAGCTTGACCTTATGGTATCACGAGCACGTCAACTCTATTCTTTCAAAGGGCCGGGTTCACCGACCTCGGTTACCGTTCATTTATTTCCATACCAGTCATTCTTGACGCCGCCGTAAGATTGCAGGACACGCGGTTAAACTTAACTGCTGGTTAGATGTCAGAGGTTAATAATTTTTACGGCGTTTTATGATCGAAATCGGTTGATTGAAATTGATTAGTATAATTTGAATTATAGTCAAATTATTACATAGATTAAAATAAAGAATAAAAAAAACGTTTATTTGCCAGACCTTAAAAGCAATTATAATGTGTAAGGGACCGCTTCCCGCAAACTGATAGGGGTTGCTCAATAAACGGAACTGAATAACTTACACCAGGAAATTCTTTAAAAAAAAAACGTTTTCTCCATACAACACCACCTTGATCAAACAATTTGTAGTTTGTATGGGAAAGCCAAAAATGTTTTATATACTTATTTAGATTCCTTCTTTAACCACTTGGATTTTTTTATAATCTATTTCTGTAATATAGTTTTATTATGCTTGAAATTAGATAAATGATTCAACTCTCCGTATAAAAGTAGTAGAAAATTCAAGTAGTCAGCTTATCAGTGATTCTTAAATAAATGAACCACTTCAATAGGACTTAATAGTCTTAACGGTCCCTCTATTAAGAGCAATAAGTTATTTTGAGATTAGAATTTAAAGCATTGGTTTAGGATACAAGTACTCATAATTACTGTGTATTGTAGCTAAGGTTTGTTAGCATATTTTTTTCTCCCTGTACATTTTTACGTCTGCTGTTTTTAATATTTGATTAGGAACCCGCCCTTAACCGTCGGCAAACATCTCGCGGCCTACTGATCCACTGCGCACACGCTGCAGGCTGCGCTCAACGTTTGACGTAACACCACACTATTTGAAGCAAATATTTACCTACATTATATTCATTTGGTTCAAGTAAAAGATATGTTTTGACTAACAGAAGAGAAAAAGATAATTCACCTGTATGTGAATATTTGTATGACCGAAAATTTGTATTTTGTCTAATGGTGTCACCTTCCCTACAGAATTTTTGAGTATTTCTCTTTCGACAAAGCAATAAAATTAAGGTGCTCAGAAAACGACATAGCTAAGAATCTGGCAACCTATTAGTACCTATAACCTATATATATTAACTTACGTCTTTATTACCATAAGATAAATTTAAAATTTATAATGTTTTTCACTTTAACATAAGATAGACGTAGAGTAATCAATCTGATTCAGAAAATTAATTCCCACACATCATCGATAGAACGCATTTTTTTTAAATTTCTTTCAACCGATATTTCCCTAAAAGCGGAAATATATCAAATACGTAGTTTCTGACCTAGTATCTTTCGACTTGCACCATTTCCTAAGAAAATATAAGAAACAGGTGTTTTGCCTCGAAATTGTTCTCATGTTTGCGTTCCAACCCCACTTGCTAGCGTTCAAGAATTCACATTTTTTCTATTATTTAGGAATATTGTTGTCTTATTCTTGACCGTATAGTTTGTTTATAAGAATTCAACTCAAAATATAGGCCGGAAATGTTTATTTTGGTTGCTTGAATTCAGGTTTAACCTGGCTTATTATGTAGGGAGAGTTTTCAGGTCACCAAATGGTTCTGATCTGACCTATTTAGGTCAATTCTCTGTATTATATCTACAGATTGCTCTAGTTGTATTTTTTTTCATACAGAGGTAATAAATAGAACTGAAATATAATTGTACATAATTTTTAGTAAATAATGATCTATTTCTGACATAGGCAACTTTTTGTTGTTATAAATATTTAAGAAAATGCACTGAAAGTCTACTTCACAATTTTAATCGATTAATTTATTTTTTTTCGAAATACGTGTACCTTCTACAACCATTTTGAAAACAAAATTATCTTCTGGGTCAGTAGTTCCACCAAGACGAATAAATATACAGGGTGTCCAGGAATTAATGGATAACCCTTTAACTGCGGCTAGCTTGACCGATGCCCTACTTGTAAAAAAATTATGACCTCAGTAAAAGTGTCACAGTTTTCGAAATATCGTACAAAAACCGTTTTTTTAATAATTTTCTCCCTACGCTCAGTTATTTTCATGCCATTTCATCAAATATCAACATTTTTGGGTTTTTTATTTTTTTTAATATACCTTAATAGTTGATACTTAAAATGAATACATTATTTTAGTACCTATTTATAAGAAAATCATTTAAAAAATAAGTTTTATTGAAAAAATTAGGCAAAATATTTTTAAAATTTTGTCTTTGACCTCCTACGGTGAAAAAAAAAAAGTATGTAGCTTGACGTGCCAATTATTTTAAAAACTTGCTTAGTTAATGCAGATTCTAAAATGATATTAATATCAATATTTTCCTTACTAGAACTGTTTTTATTGCTCTTAGAATGCTAAAGGGGCTATTTTTTCATTTTACTTGACGCAATTTAATTCAACCTCCTTGCAAAATTTCCAGCGCCAGTTCAAAATCAACTTATGGACTGGCATCCTGAATGGACAGGTGATTGGTCCTTATGAGCTACCGGGCAACCTTACTGGTGAAATGTACCATGATTTTTTAGAAAACCGTCTGCCTTAACTTTTGGAGGAGGTTCCACTACAAACAAGACAACACATGTGGCTACAGAATGACGGGTGCCCGGCACACTTTGCAACTAGAGTCCGAAGATTCTTAAATGAAAATTACCCAAGGAGATGGATAGGGCGCTTAGGCCCTATTCTCTGGCCACCAAGATCGCCAGATCTTAACCCACTAGATTTCTTTTATTGGGGTTGCTTAAAATACATTGTCTACCTACGCAACCCCAGTAAATACCGAAGAAGATCTTCGGCAGAGAATCCCGATGGCAGTGGAGACGATAAATTTAGATGGCTATGCACGTCGAGTAATTCGATCATTCATCAGAAGATGTAGGGCGTGCATAGCCGCACAAGGCCGTCACTTTGAGCAATTCTTATAATTTCTTTTAATAAACATTAATTAATCATACTAAGTAAGATTTTATTTACATCCAAGTAAAATGAAAAAATAGCCCCTTTGGCATTCTAAGAGCAATAAAAACAGTTCTAGTAAGGAAAATATTGATATTAATATCATTTAAGAATCTGCATTAACTAAGCAAGTCTTTAAAATAATTGGCACGTCAAGCTACATACTTTTTTTTTTTCACCGTAGGAGGTCAAAGACAAAATTTTAAAAATATTTTGCCTAATTTTTTCAATAAAACTTATTTTTTAAATTATTTTCTTATAAATAGGTACTAAAATAATGTATTCATTTTAAGTATCAACTATTAAGGTATATTAAAAAAAATAAAAAACCCAAAAGTGTTGATATTTGATGAAA
>JARACY010005948.1:0-19596 GCA_029255725.1 Scrobipalpa atriplicella
CATTTTACATGATCAATCTCATGACATACAATACAGAATTGACGTAAGATTTGTTTTCTCCTCCCTTTGCTAGGGAATAGAGCTTCAGTATTTAAAAAAAAGAGAGCAGTACATTCACTCTTTTCGATCCTCAAGTTCGTAGCGCGCCAGCAATTTCTCCAAACGACATTAATGACCATTAACGCCCTCTGCATGAGGTCTTTAAAGTACACACTAGTATGGATGAGGTGTTTTAAGTTTACAATATTAATTTTTTAAAGGCCGAATGCACAAAAAAAAAAAGAATGAACGAATTAATGGATTGTGCGCCTGTTAAAGGCGCCATTCTTATTTTAAATTTTCCAATATTATGGAGGAATTGCAAACTTAATGTTCATTTTTAAGTATATTTCCTCGCAAATGAGAGAAAAGTGCTGTACTTATCTCAGCCAAAATAGCAATGTATGGTCTCGTTTACATTAGAATTCCAAATTTACTCGACCATACATTGCTTTTTTTTTGGCTTCTAAAGTAATGTACTATTTTTGTTTTAACAATTAATGTACAGTCAACTACGCCACACACGGTACCAAGTTAACTACTAAACTTGTCTTTCAAAGCGGTAGTTAATTACAATGTTGTTTGAGCTAGATTCTTTTATGCGGCGCCTCGTTTGAGCTCAAAGCTGATGCGATGGGATGAATAGCGCGCAAATTGGTGCTGCATATTGTATGCGCCGCGAACCAACCGTTTAAGCTTTCATTATTTTAGACCACTTGGCTACGAGCATTTTTGGATGGGTGTGTACTAAATAGGGTCTTGTGTAAGCTAACTTTTTATTATTTTAAGGCAGGGTACTTACAAAATAGAGACTTATAAAAAATAAGCATTGAGCATATTCTGTTCCCAACATACTAATTTTTTTTTAACTTTCTCTGTTAATCAGGTTGTTTCTTCGCATCAAATGGTTTTCATTTGTTATAGGTAGGGTTTCTCTTCTAGAAGTTCTTGAAAGCGGGAATTTCCGGGAAATTTGCTTTTTTTTTAATTTGCTTAGCAATGTGGTATTGTACAACAATAAAAAAAATTATCCTACTGTAATTCCATTGTAATCAGTTTACATCTACAAAACACCAGAAAAAATATAGACATTTTAACAAAGATCCCATACCTACTTCATCAAACATAATTTTTAAACAAAATAAGCCCGAGTTCCGACAACAAGAACTCGATAAAAGAAATTGCCGTCAATTGATAATACAGGGTGTTAATTCAATTTGCGTGCTATGGCACTTAGGGGGTGTTTCAGTAACGTCGTACTACCTGCGTCTGTGTTTCCGAATGCTAACAATCCCCAACACTTCAAAGTTAGAGTGAACAGGCATCTTCTGGGTGAGCTTGCTCCATCGTCGACTCCGTCTCAATCGCTTCCGACCTAGACTGGAGGCAAGAGCAAATCCATTAAAAAAAAAACGTCAAAGGAGCCCATAAAAAAAACCAATTCAAAAAATCAAAAACCAAAAGTCGGTATTTATTATGATTCCAAGAGCAGCGTCTGGCTCTCAACCAATCCCGCGCGAATGCGACGCGCGCGCGAGCGATATGGGAATAATTATAAATATCTACCGACTTTTGGCTGTTTTCTTTTGAGTTGGTTTTTTTATAGGCTCCTTTTACGTTACTGAAACATCCTCTAAGCTGACGAAATTAAATTAACACCCTGTATTGGTTTTGCTTAACTCTCCGCGTTATTATATTTTTAACTGGGACAGTGATAGGCGATCGATCAGGCGCCAAGGGAGTATCAGATCGCATGTTATTTGATTTTCTCAATTTATCTTCATTTATTGTAATAATTTGTGGCTTTAATAAAACTACAATCATGCAGAGGAACTTAATACGAGTATGTGTGCATCCAAATCAAAAGGGCCCTTATGGCGGGAGGCACTTAGGACCTTATTAACAGCACATGTTTGGCTCTAATATATAAAAGCAAATAAAAAGGGTCATAAGTGCCTTCCGCCTTAAGGGGTCCTTTTGATTTGGATGCACACATTATAATTTGTAAAAGATACCTACTAAAACTATAGGATATAATAACATTTGATTTCTTATTTGTATTATCGTAACATAACGAGACAAGAATTATAGTTTTGTTTGTAAATAAGAAACGAAAATTCGTCTTGGCGATTTTAAAAATTCTTTCGTCACATGAAAGATACACTGTCCAGAATATTACATAACCTGCTTTTCAACGCAGAAAACAAAGTTGTGCAATTAAAACATGCTAATCGAAATTCTAAGACTAAACTTCGAAAAGACCAGAAGCGATGTGTGAATCAGAATTAAGATTAATTTCTTAGTGTGAGCGACGTGCTTACAACCTTTTCTTCGTATTGGCCAATGTCTAAATTGGGTACTTGACTGGGTAGCTTAAAAAAATCAAAACGTTTATACTTAAAACTGATGGCTAAAAATATTGTGAATTTCATTCATCATTAAAAAAAAATGCACATTTCGATTTTAACAATCGAATTAAAAGTATATAAGTTATTGATTTGATTAGTCAATATTTACTAAAATGTGACGTCATAATTTACTATTTTCATACAAAAAAGCGTTTTTGACATTTCATAAAAAGTTGCTGATTTGACTAGTTGGAAAGTAGCCAAAGAACCGACTGGCGCTTAGCAAATACCCGATGCAAATTCACAGCAATTTCCAAATTGGTTTTATATTCTAACGGGCCCAGATCGATGGGCCTCGGGGGTATCGGTAACTCGAAACAATAACAAAATCGCTGTGCCGGGTAATTCACTTGAGAAAGTTATTTTGTTCCCACTTATAGGTAAACATTTCTGGTCAAAGCTTAATCATAAAAGAAAACAAAATTAAAAAATTACTTATCCCGAGAAATGATAATTAAAAAAAAGTTAAAAAAATGCTTCCATGCTGGACTGGGAGTGATAGAAAAACATAGAATGTGCCAGCTGCATCTCCTCCCTCCCGGGCATGCTGTAAAAACCAGCTAAGGGATTCGAGGGTTTTTAATGTATTGCAATTTAGGCGATGGGCTGACAACCTGTTACTAATAGCAATACACATGACCATCTGACATAACCCTCAAACTTGTCAGACGTGGCGAAACGACCTTTCGGTCGTTTTCGCTCTGCCTACCCCATTAGGGGTATAGGCGTGATTTATGTATGTATGTATGTAAAAAAATATATGATAATATGCAGTTAGTAAGGTGCAATACACCGCCCGCCCGCAATTAAGATGGGTCGAATGCATAGCTGACGCCACCTGAAGTAAGAAATTGATTGAATCTTAAATACTTACAAATACCAAGTGTAAGGCACAGCAAACGTAAACTGAATGGGGGTCGCTCAGTTTATGAAACTGAACAACTTTCACCAAGAAATTCTTTCAGGAAAAATTAATGTGGGAGTCATTTTTGTTTTTCATTTTCTGAAAGAATTTTGTGGTGGCGAACACAATGGTATACCTATATATAAGTTACAGTAAGTTAGAACGAATCACGGAACGACCACTTATAAATATTGCCCATCATTTCTATTATTCGGTAAAAATATCTAATAAGTATCCTGAAAATTCGCTAGCCAGGATCAATCAATTTTCTGCGTTAAACTTAGTCATAAAATCTGTTGAAAAAAAATCGGCGCTATTATCATTTTCCCTCACCGTTTGTCCCTTAGCCGGTATTATATTGCGATCGGATAGTGGTTTCGGCTCTTTTTCATATTTATTTATTATTTCATGAGAATAAAGGAGAAACAAACGACCCTTAAGGACGGCAACAATGGAAATATATGGATAATAAGTAATACGCTTTTATCGCTAAAAGGCTTGCTTATAAAGGTTCTTTATTAGTTATTGACCAAAAGAAATGATAGGCAATATTTATAAGTGGTCGTTCCGTGATTCGTTCTAACTTACTGTAACTTATATATAGGTATACCATTGTGTTCGCCACCACAAAATTCTTTCAGAAAATGAAAAACAAAAATGACTCCCACATTAATTTTTCCTGAAAGAATTTCTTGGTGAAAGTTGTTCAGTTTCATAAACTGAGCGACCCCATTCAGTTTACGTTTGCTGTGCCTTACACTTGGTATTTGTAAGTATTTAAGATTCAATCAATTTCTTACTTCAGGTGGCGTCAGCTATGCATTCGACCCATCTTAATTGCGGGCGGGGCGGTGTATTGCACCTTACTAACTGCATATTATCATATATTTTTTTACATACATACATACATAAATCACGCCTATACCCCTAATGGGGTAGGCAGAGCGAAAACGACCGAAAGGTCGTTTCGCCACGTCCTGACAAGTTTTGAGGGTTATGTCAGATGGTCATGTGTATTGCTATTAGTAACAGGTTGTCAGCCCATCGCCTAAATTGCAATACATTAAAACCCTCGAATCCCTTAGCTGGTTTTTACAGCATGCCCGGGAGGGAGGAGATGCAGCTGGCACATTCTATGTTTTTCTATCACTCCCAGTCCAGCATGGAAGCATTTTTTAACTTTTTTTTTAATTATCATTTCTCGGGATAAGTAATTTTTAATTTTGTTTTCTTTTATGATTAAGCTTTGACCAGAAATGTTTACCTATAAGTCGGGAACAAAATAACTTTCTCAAGTGAATTACCCGGCACAGCGATTTGTTATTGTTTCGAGTTACCGATACCCCCGAGGCCCATCGATCTGGGCCCGTTAGAATATAAAACCAATTGGGAAATTGCTGTGAATTTGCATCGGGTATTTGCTAAGCGCCAGTCGGTTCTTTGGCTACTTTCCAACTAGTCAAATCAGCAACTTTTTATGAAATGTCAAAAACGCTTTTTTGTATGAAAATAGTAAATTATGACGTCACATTTTAGTAAATATTGACTAATCAAATCAATAACTTATATACTTTTAATTCGATTGTTAAAATCGAAATGTGCATTTTTTTTTAAATGATGAATGAAATTCGACAATATTTTTAGCCATCAGTTTTAAGTATAAACGTTTTGATTTTTTTAAGCTACCCAGTCAAGTACCCAATTTAGACATTGGCCAATACGAAGAAAAGGTTGTAAGCACGTCGCTCACACTAAGAAATTAATCTTAATTCTGATTCACACATCGCTTCTGGTCTTTTCGAAGTTTAGTCTTAGAATTTCGATTAGCATGTTTTAATTGCACAACTTTGTTTTCTGCGTTGAAAAGCAGGTTATGTAATATTCTGGACAGTGTATCTTTCATGTGACGAAAGAATTTTTAAAATCGCCAAGACGAATTTTCGTTTCTTATTTACAAACAAAACTATAATTCTTGTCTCGTTATGTTACGATAATACAAATAAGAAATCAAATGTTATTATATCCTATAGTTTTAGTAGGTATCTTTTACAAATTATAATGTGTGCATCCAAATCAAAAGGACCCTTAAGGCGGAAGGCACTTATGACCTTTTTATTTGCTTTTATATATTAGAGCCAAACATGTGCTGTTAATAAGGTCCTAAGTGCCTCCGCCATAAGGGCCCTTTTGATTTGGATGCACACATACTCGTATTAAGTTCCTCTGCATGATTGTAGTTTTATTAAAGCCACAAATTATTACAATAAATGAAGATAAATTGAGAAAATCAAATAACATGCGATCTGATACTCCCTTGGCGCCTGATCGATCGCCTATCACTGTCCCAGTTAAAAATATAATAAACGCGGAGAGTTAAGCAAAACCAATACAGGGTGTTAATTTAATTTCGTCAGCTTAGAGGATGTTTCAGTAACGTAAAAGGAGCCTATAAAAAACCACTCAAAAAGAAAACAGCCAAAAGTCGGTAGATATTTATAATTATTCCCATATCGCTCGCGCGCGCGTCGCATTCGCGCGGGATTGGTTGAGAGCCAGACGCTGCTCTTGGAATCATAATAAATACCGACTTTTGGTTTTGATTTTTTGAATTGGTTTTTTTTTATGGGCTCCTTTGACGTTTTTTTTTAAATGGATTTGCTCTTGCCTCCAGTCTAGGTCGGAAGCGATTGAGACGGAGTCGACGATGGAGCAAGCTCACCCAGAAGATGCCTGTTCACTCTAACTTTGAAGTGTTGGGGATTGTTAGCATTCGGAAACACAGACGCAGGTAGTACGACGTTACTGAAACACCCCCTAAGTGCCATAGCACGCAATTGAATTAACACCCTGTATTATCAATTGACGGCAATTTCTTTTATCGAGTTCTTGTTGTCGGAACTCGGGCTTATTTTGTTTAAAAATTATGTTTGATGAAGTAGGTATGGGATCTTTGTTAAAATGTCTATATTTTTTCTGGTGTTTTGTAGATGTAAACTGATTACAATGGAATTACAGTAGGATAATTTTTTTTATTGTTGTACAATACCACATTGCTAAGCAAATTAAAAAAAAAGCAAATTTCCCGGAAATTCCCGCTTCAAGAACTCTAGAAGAGAAACCCTACCTATAACAAATGAAAACCATTTGATGCGAAGAAACAACCTGATTAACAGAGAAAGTTAAAAAAAAATTAGTATGTTGGGAACAGAATATGCTCAATGCTTATTTTTTATAAGTCTCTATTTTGTAAGTACCCTGCCTTAAAATAATAAAAAGTTAGCTTACACAAGACCCTATTTAGTACACACCCATCCAAAAATGCTCGTAGCCAAGTGGTCTAAAATAATGAAAGCTTAAACGGTTGGTTCGCGGCGCATACAATATGCAGCACCAATTTGCGCGCTATTCATCCCATCGCATCAGCTTTGAGCTCAAACGAGGCGCCGCATAAAAGAATCTAGCTCAAACAACATTGTAATTAACTACCGCTTTGAAAGACAAGTTTAGTAGTTAACTGGTACCGTGTGTGGCGTAGTTGACTGTACATTAATTGTTAAAACAAAAATAGTACATTACTTTAGAAGCCAAAAAAAAAGCAATGTATGGTCGAGTAAATTTGGAATTCTAATGTAAACGAGACCATACATTGCTATTTTGGCTGAGATAAGTACAGCACTTTTCTCTCATTTGCGAGGAAATATACTTAAAAATGAACATTAAGTTTGCAATTCCTCCATAATATTGGAAAATTTAAAATAAGAATGGCGCCTTTAACAGGCGCACAATCCATTAATTCGTTCATTCTTTTTTTTTTTGTGCATTCGGCCTTTAAAAAATTAATATTGTAAACTTAAAAACACCTCATCCATACTAGTGTGTACTTTAAAGACCTCATGCAGAGGGCGTTAATGGTCATTAATGTCGTTTGGAGAAATTGCTGGCCGCTACGAACTTGAGGATCGAAAAGAGTGAATGTACTGCTTCTTTTTTTTAAATAATGAAGCTATTCCCTAGCAAATGGGAGAAAAACAATTTACGTAAATTCCTGTAGGTATGTCAAGTGTTTTGTAAATGCATTCAGATCACATTAATGTCAATCTCTTCAAATTAAGAATTGCTCGCTCCACTATAGACTCTCTGTATCTCCTCTTACTTGGACTAGAGTTAAGCGCATATTTAAAAAAAAAATAATGCGTACACAATGTTTTATGGCGGTTTGGTGAATGTATAGGTAGTATAGGATCCTTGAAACATCGCACATTATCTACCATTGATATTTTATTACCTTATCTACGAGTACTTTTTAACAGCTACTTGCTCTATTTTAAGTGTTTCTTTCTGGCATGCAAGGTTGCCTGGAAGAGATCGCTTAAAGCGATAAGGCCGCCTTTGCGCACATTTAGTTATTAAGTTTCTTTTGCTGTACTTATGTTTGATGCGCAATAAAGAGTTTATCTATCTATCTATCTACTTTTTGTTTATTGAAGTAAATAAGTATTAAAAAAAAATTATCAATACTAACTAGGAGTATTTAAAATAGCCGTGAAACTCTAAAATCAGGCAGCATGCAATCCACAAAATGTCTCCTCTTCTACTGCATATGCTACCACGATGACCGAGCCTACGGCCACAGACCCCTGGCGCAAATGAGATATAGGGTCCAATATAGCGCATGTTTGCTAGAAGATAATAGTTTACAAGACAAATATTGCGCTTTAGCTATAATGAGTTGAGACTTGATGGGAAACTGTTGTGGTTGGGTGGTCTACGCAAACATGTGCTTATTGTTTAGATCAAATATAACTTATTGTGGTATGATATGAATGAACTACTTAAGCATGTTTTGATGGCTATGCGCATTTGACAGTCTTGTTTCTATAACATATTATTATTTATGATTGTTTAGCTGTTCAATTTACACACTTATTATGCTGATGTTGTATACTTTGACAAT
Source organism: Scrobipalpa atriplicella (assembly GCA_029255725.1). Taxonomy (NCBI): domain Eukaryota; kingdom Metazoa; phylum Arthropoda; class Insecta; order Lepidoptera; family Gelechiidae; genus Scrobipalpa; species Scrobipalpa atriplicella. Next base: position 8,306 of record JARACY010005948.1, read on the forward strand.
GGTTAGCCAATATTATATTTTCTTTGACAATGGGTAAAGCATTAAAATGGTTGAGGGTCATTTCGTTTCAAAAATTACGATTTTTCGCTAGTGACAAGTTGTCAGTCTTATTATTTTAGAATAATCCTTATCTTATCTTATCTTATTTTTATTTAGCCGTTTGTGTCCCACTGCTGGGATAATATCATAAATAATAATAATCCTATAATATCATAAATCCTCCAGCCTTAACTCCTACTCTCACTAATATAATAACGATTGATTTCTAGTAGGTATCATAATTAAACTAAATTCTAAATATAGGACTAGTCTATCATTATTTCATATTTAAATTATTTTCCATGGAATGTAACGATCAGCTTTTTAACAACCACAAGTGCGTTCTAAATAAACCGCACCCCTAAAAATTAAAAAAACAATGCCGCGGGCGGTGCATATGGCGTGGCGCTTCCAAATTCGAAAATTACACGCGTGTTTAAATTTGGAACCGCGTTATTTGAGCTTATTTGAATTTGGCACGCTTTAATCGGACTAGGGGACGGTTTTACCAGCTAAGTACCCTTTACAATGCTGTCGATTCTCGCGACATCATTCTAATTCTAATTCTTAGCAAGCGCTGTCACTTTCTTAACTTTGACATAAGAAAAGGATAGCAAATAAACACATGACATTGACATTCCTAATCTGACATAAGACTGCTTAAAAAAATGACGCAAATTAAGAGAGCATGCTCTATGCTCAGTTCTAATTTAAAGCGCCGTACGTCAGATTAGGAATGTCAAAGTCACCTGTTTATTTGGTATCCTGTTTTCATGTCAAAGTTAAGAAAGTGACAGCGCTAGCTCAGAATTAAGTAGTGAATTGCCGCCAATGAAATAAAATAAACTAAATCGAACTATGATCTTCTATGAGCGCGTTGGGCGACAATAGTCAACTTTGAATATAATAGTTCAGCCACCACAAACAAAGCGTAAAATAATAAACAAATATTACCCTATATTTGATGATAATTATGATCTGTCTAAATGATTTCGAGTAGCAAAAACCCACAAAAACGAAATTAAAATAAAACCAGTAGAAATGTCAATAAATATGATTCCCCTACAATCCCACTGTGTTGGATTAGTGACAAGATTAGTTACAAGTTACAACTCGCAGGGTGACAAGTGTGACCCTTGTCGTTCCCGCTGATGGGGAATTATTATTATTTTCTACTTGGAATTACACCAGCTAATATTTTATTAGCCGAATGAAGTGGGGAGGGGTCGTCGCGAATCGAGTGACGTTATTTGCTGTAAACTATAAATTTGTAGTTATGACAAATTGGGTATCTTTTATAATAGAGTAGGTATATGCATACAAAATATTATCCGTATCTGAACTTATTTACAAAAAAATATACAAAATTTTAATTACAACAGTGAAACCAGAAATTAAATTGATCAAAAAAGTCGTGAGCCCATGGCTCAGACCGCTAGACCACGGAGGCAGTTAACAAACTAACTTTTAAACGTAAACTGAAACAGCAAAGCGCGTGTGAAGTATCAACACTTGCTTCTATAACGACTCTTTCGTCGCGATAACGACTAGCGCGTCGTCGTTAACGACGTGTCGCCGCCGCAACGTCGCTAACGACGTCGTCGCGAAACTAGCCTTCTAATTGGAGCAGACCCGCGGGCTAAGCTTGTCTGGTTACGATTAGTAGTTTTATTTCTAGTTAGGGAATTTTGTCTGTAGTCAGGATAGGCTTGAAAATAATGACACTGTTTGTTTCTAATATGTCTTAGATTAGATACAGGCGTTTTAGAAATATTTGGTCTCTATAGTATTTGATTTGATCAGACAGAAATAAATTGACACACACTTATAATTTACATAGGTACATAAAATCACGCCTTTATCCCTAATGCGGTAGGCAGAGCGAAAACGACCAAAAGGTCGTTCCGCCACGTCTGACAAGTTTTGAGGGTTATTACAGATGATTATGTAGGTATATTGCTATAGTAACGGGTTGTTAGCCCATCGCCTAAATTACAATACTGAAACCCTCGAATCCCTTAGCCGATTTTTACAGCATGCAGCTGGCACATTCTATGTTTTTCTATTACTCCCAGTCCAGCATGGAAGTAATATAATTAACGTGTAAGATAATTAACGTGCCCATAATTACATATTTTTATGTATTGTTGCAGGTCCATAAAGACTTCTTTGGTCGCATCGTGCCGCTGTCTCAAGTACAACGATCAGGTGAGAATATGTTACTGTACGTTAAAACATAGCGCCTCGAGCGCTAAGAAAAAGAGTGGTGAAACCCTCAATATATCTGAAATCTCTGAAAATTGTAGGATTTAACGATATTTACAAAGCATTAGCGAAAAAAATGAGGGTTACACCAATTGTCGTAGTAAAGTGGTGGAAATAGCACAATCGAAGGAAAAAATCCAAAAACTAATTTTTTGTACCTATATACTTTTAAAACCGAAAACGGTTCCCTGGCAATTAATCAAACGACGAAGACTTAGAAGTATGATTCTTTTACAGCTTCAAGGGACCCTAGACTTGAGTATTCAGTGTAAATTTAAAATTGATACATTCACGAATTCTTGAGAAAAAGGATCTTGACAGAAGACAGACGGACGGACAAACAGACAGACAGACGGACAACCGAGTGATCCTATAAAGGTTCCTTTTTCCTTTTGAGGTACGGAACCCTAAAAACTACAAATAAGTTAACAGTGAAGAAAGTCCTCATAAATTATGAAGTTACCGTACTATGAACGATACGTATCGTACCTACGAACGATCTAAATGAAACAATATATGAACAAATCATTAAAGAAAAATAACGAATCGAATCAAACCCATGGCCTTCAGCTTCAGCAAAACAGGCACAGATCACTACCAATGAAACAGTTGGTAGATAATATAGTTGTGTTACAATCAGGGCATTATTTGAGGACGGTTAAGTCAAACAGCAAAGTCGATTGTGAATCGCTCGCGGCAAGAGACAAGTTGTAGGGCTGGTAAATAGCTGTTATATTACAATTTTTTACATAGCAAGGGTAAAAAAAAATTGAGCATTTAAGTACGGTCGGTACGGATGGTACGGGAGTACGGTCACGCTTATAACCCACTCAATATTGTATTGAAAAAAAAAAAAACATACAAAAAGTTAAAGATGTCCTCCTGCCCTCATTTACCACTTTAAAATGCGACCACTGGAATTATTTTTAGGAGCTCAAACAAGACAATGATAGGTACTGTTTTTCGGTAAAGAACTCTTCACTCCAACGGTAACTGTCATTTGGCAATTCGCCTTGTTAAAAAAAAACATATTTATTTTATATTTTTTTCTGAATCTTTACGTAATTTAAATAAACTAATTTCATGGTTTTCGGTTTTAAATTAGCCATTATTTTTATATTAAAATTCAAGTAACTGTACCCGAGTGACGTCACAACGTAACGTAAGATTTGGTTTCTTGTGTAGAATAAAAACTATTTGTACTATGTCTTTTAAAATAGCAGTGAAATTAATGTGCCCTACCGTTGTTATTTTACTGCTGTTATAAAAGACATAGTACAAATAGTTTTTATTCTACACAAGAAACCAAATCTTACGTTACGTTGTGACGTCACTCGGGTACAGTTACTTATTATACAGTTTCATTGTTTAAACAAGCCCTTGTTTCGATGGAGAAAAAAAATTCGCTGTATTTTTATATTTGGCGTAGTAATTATTATTTTATTAACAACAAAAAATACAAATCCGTTTCAACCCTACCAACATCTGGTGAAACAATCAACTTAGAACTGCTTCATTACAACTCGTCCAGACTGTTCGACATTGTATAATTAACTTCGCGTACTGTGTTCGGTACAGAACATATAAGGATATTTAGGTACTTTGAATTATAACATATCATTCGGGCTTTTGCGAACCACATATATACAGGGAGTAAAAACAATAGCTGATCAAACTAATGATTACCCGTAAAACTGAACAACTTTCCCCAAGGAACATTGGTCGAAATATGAACGAAAAAAAAATGGAATTTGACCTATTCTATTATCCTTAGTCAAATAAATAAACTTCTAAGCGTTAAATAGTAATTTGTTCTCAATCTGTAGCCTGAATTTAAATAAGATTTATAGGCAGAATTACTTATTAATAGAATTTTAATCATTCGAGTTTCGACGACCCTACTTAATTTATACCTAAATGTTAATGAATTATAATAATTTATGGAATAATTATTACTTGCAAGAAGCTCTTTCTCAATTCTAAAACAAAATATATTATAGGATTGTAATTTAATAAGAGATAACATACATACTATCACGCCTGTATCCCTAACGGGGTAGGCAGAGCCTCAACGACCCAAACAATGGTCGTAACGCCACGTCTGACAAGTTTTGAGGGTTGTTTAAGATAGATCTGTGTATTGCTATAGTGACAGGTTGTCAGCCCATCGCCTTAATTGCAATACATTAAAACCATCGAATCCCTTAGCTGGTTTTTACTGCATGCCCGGGAGGAGATGCAGCTGGCACATTCTATGTTTTTCTATCACTCCCAGTCCAGCATGGAAGATAAACTTTACTTTGTACTGCAGGAAAATTTCTTAATCCCACGGGAATCCTCACTAAGCCGCGGGTGACACTGCGGTCCCGAAAGATAGTCATCAATATGAAACATGTTCGTTTATTAGATATTTTTTAAGTTATAAAGAACAGCTTCCTACACTGATGGGAGTTGCTCAAGACAATGAAACTGAACGACTATTAAAAAAAATCTTTCAGGATATAAAACAATAAATTTATTCCCAATACAAATTGTCTGATCACGTTTTTTTTTTCCTGAAAGGATTGAATTCTTTTCCTTGTGAAAGTTATTCAGTTTTGTTGACTGAGCAACCCCTATCAGTTTTCGGGAAGACCCGGTATATTATGTCTTAATAATTACGAAACTAGTTATTAATTTTCAATGTTAAGTAACTAAGAATCTAAATTAGCCGTTGCTAAGGCACAAAAGGCTTTACATAACGGGCGGGGGATGAAAGGGGTAGGGGGTAGGGGGGGATTCCACTCAATCCCATTAGAAATCGCGTTGAGATTATTAAACAGTCACCTTAACGAGAATTGTTGGAAGCCTTGGGCCCGGCCAGTAAGGCTGAGTGGAGAATGATATACCTTTATCTAAAGCATTTTATTTTTCATACTTCAACCATGTTCCTTGGTGAAAGTTGTTCAGTTTCATAGGTAGGTTCCTACCCTAAAATTTGGTAAGCTAATATTTTTAAACCCGGTAGGTACAAAACATTAAATCACTTCTACATGTCCCATGGTGTAGTGCAGCGCATCAACGGCTAAAAATGCCGTTATCGCCACATCTGAACAATTCGTTATGATAACCTGTATCTAAGGTACCAGTTTCTCATTTTTATCTGATAGATCATCTAATTTGAAGAATATTTTCGTCATAATAAAAATAAATTGTAAAGTAATTAATTAATTATGATTTTTAAAAGCATGGCAAAAACACTAGTTCCGAGCCTTTTTTTGTGTAAAGCAAATTCTATTCATGCTACTTTCCGGCTCGGAATATAGAGTTTTTGCCATGCCTTTAAAAATTCATAATTAATTAACTACTTAACAATTTATTTTAATTATGATGATAATATTATTTAAATTAGATGATCTATCAGATAAAAATAAAAAACTGGTACCTTAGATACAGGTTATCATACCGAATTTTATAGGTAGTTGTTTCGTGAGTTTTTTTACTCGTTCCAATTAGAAATATCGAAGTTTGGACTCGGACCGTAAGACTGGATGGGAAATGGAGTAACCAATGCCACAAACCAGGCAAAAAGCCTAATCTAGGATTGAATCTGGTTTCCCTTCTGGGTTGCGGATGTCAGATGGCAGTCGCTCTGTGTAAAAAACCAGTATCCTCGTTCAATCCCCTGGGTTAGGTAGCCGACCCCCGAGAAAAGGCATGTTGATGTAATCAATGCCACAATCTTCATTATAGGTATCCCGTATTTTGTAATCGTTCGTTTCACCAATGTACACCGGCTCTTAAAAATTTGAATTTCGGGTATAATTTCGGCGTTGTATTAAAATTTCTCAAATCCGCGACGCAATTTCACGCGATTAATATCAGCCAGGCGAGCATGAGAGAATGGCTAGGGCTGCCATTTCCGGAATAAATTCTCAATAGCAATAGCAATAGCAATAATAAATTCTAACCTAACCTAACCTAACTCGCGTTTGGCTAACTCTCGTTTTGTCAAAACGCGGCTTAGGCTCACAGAGATATAGGTATGTACTTATATTTATTTAATTTTAATTTATTTTTATTCAAATAGGTACAGACAAAATATATATAGGTATAGGAAAATGACAAACACTACATACATACATACATCACGCTTTTATCCCTAAAGGGGTAGGCAGAGCGAAAAACGACCCAAAGGTCGTTACGCCACGTCTGACAAGTTTTGACGGTTATTATAGGTGTTTATGGTAGTATATCGCTATAGTGGCAGGTTGTCAGCCCATCGCCTAAATTGCAATACACTGAAACCCTTGAATCCCTTATCTGGTTTTTACAGCATGCCCGGGCGGGAGGAGATGCAGCTGGCACATTCTATGTTTTTCTATTGCTCCCAGTCCAGCATGGAAGTTATATTATACATAATAAAAAACAATAAGAATCTGATTCCCAATAACATAATAACAATTATATGTTACGCTCAGTCCCCGAATTCGCTCATCCGCGAAATGTCCCATTTTTCGGCCAATGAACATTGACATACGCTCATTCTGCGAAGTGGTAAACACCAAACTCCTTGGTTGACTGTGCCTACCTAGGCTACGGTGCGGTAATACTACGCGCTACTAAAGGTGTAGGCTGCTGCTACGAGTATTTCTTGATTCTACTTTTTTTTGTGCGGGAGTTTCTAGTTTTTTTTTTTTTTGTCATGGATTTGCTTTTGACTCTAGTTTAGGCCATAGGTGACCAAGATAAAACCGACGACAAAGCGAACTCGCCCAAATGCAATTTATTTAATATTTTCAATAATATAATTTTCATGGGTGCGATTCAACCTCAATAGATGACTTTAAATTCCAAAACCCATATTTTCCGCTAGCCGGCAACCCTGGCTGCTACAATCGACTCCGATTACATTTGGCGAGCGCAGGTGCGATCCTCCGCAGAATGAATATTAACAACCCTTCCGCTGTAATTGAAAATAATAGCCCAGCTAACTCGACAACGGATTAGCGTTATGCGATCACCGATAATGTTGCCAACTGGGAGGCAGTGGGGGTGAGGCCTTAACTGGTATTTATAGACCAATCATGTCGCGTGATAGTTATCTAGTAATTGCGTGCTTCCGTTCATATATATGGTCACGCCGTTATCCCTAACCGGGTAGATAGAGCATCAAATAACCCAGTTAACTCGACAACGTATTAGCGTTATACGATCACCGATAACGTGGAGGCGTGGCCTTATAACTGTCTTGTGTTTTTTGCGTATTTTTTTTTTACAGACTGAAATACACGTTTAAATAGATTTCTTACCTACCTACGAGGATATGATGTATAAAACGCCCCCTAAGATCAGAAAATTTATATTATACTTATATTTTGTTGTACAGACGCGCTGCCGGACGTGATATCTTCAAGTAGCGTGTTCTACCAATACCGCGAGGGATTCAACAACGCCGTACGAAGGAACGTGAGGACCAAGGATTTGTTATGATTCTTCATCATCATCAGCTCATACACGTCCCAATTGACGGGCACGAACCTACCATAAAATAGGGCAATCGGATCTTAGTCGACCACGTGGAGGTGGACCCAGGCGACCGGATTGGTCGCCTTCACACACACACACACACACACACACACACATAATCACGCCTTTGTTCCTAATGGGGTAGGCAGAGCGTAAACGACCCAAACAAAGGTCGTTCCGCCGCGTCTGACGAATTTTGAGGGTTATTCCAGATGGATCTGTATATTTCTATAGTGACAGGTTGTCAGCCCATCGCCTACATTACAATACTGAAACCCTCGAATCCCTTAGCTGATTTTTACAGCATGCCCGGGTGGAGATGCAGCTGGCACATTCTATGTTTTTCTATCACTCCCAGTCCAGCATGGGAGAAGGCCTTCACACAACCTTTGAATTTCCTCCTAAGTGTGTGCAGGTTACATCACGATGTGTTCCTTCACCGTAAAGCTAGGTACTCGTGTATATGAAATTCGGAAACCGAAAAACACATTGGTACGTGGTGTGGTTCGAACCGCGACCCCCTGCACAGGTGGCAGCGGCCCTACCCATTATACCATCGGGCTCGAAACTTAGATATACAACGTGTAACAGAAAGGGTATATGCATCGAGAAATGTGTGAATCTACCCATGAAACTGAACAACTTTCCCTAAGGAACATAGGTCGAAATACGAAAAAAAAAAATTTACTTCCCATACTAAATACGAAAAAAAAAACGTGACCTTTCATACTAAATGCATCAGCTGATAGCGTTTTTAGTATGGGAAATCAATTTTTTTTTTCGTATTTCGACCTATGTTCCTTAGGGAAAGTTGTTCAGTTTCATGGGTAGATTCACACATTTCTCGATGCATATACCCTTTCTGTTACACGTTGTATTCAAAATATCACTATAGTCACACTTTCAGCATCTGCTACCTTCTCGTACCTTATATCTACTTTGTTAAGCATATTGTTATACCTTCCTATACCACTCACAGAACTATAAAGCACATAAAAACATTTCGCAATCGCCGTTTATTTAAACAGAACTTTACCCAACACCTGCCCACAGAACTAACAGCATAAATTCCAACAATACTTCTCTTCAATGAAGATGGTCATAAAACGGGCCAAGATTACAAAACTTCCTTCATAAATACATCAGTACTGTTATTTACGCGTTCCTCTTGTCAGCTCCAAGATTCACTGATGAAGTTGTGATTTTAAGATTTATAGATTTAAGGCCCCCTTCTTCCAGTGCTTCCTGTCTCTGTCTTTTACTTTACGTATAAGGAGTACAGAAAATAACCACACTTTCGCTCGCTTTTACGTTTTTCTTTTATATACATATAGAAAAAAATAACTGTTAAATTTTCATAAAAATAGCGTTCCCCCAAGTCTCATAAAACTTAAAATACTCTCAAAATCGATGTTACTTCTGATTTTTTTTCTATCGAGTCAAATGTTAAATATTGTGTTTTTATCCATAAAAGTTACTAGATCAAACGTTTATCTGTACTATATATTATTTAGGATTTTAAATATGATGATTTCTATGAAAACAACACGATTTAGAAACATAAATTTCGGAGAGTTATTATGTTAAGTTATTGTGTGAAAATATTGCAAATCGTTGGAAAGCAGGCGCAGATTAGCGCAGTATGCGTTGTAGATACAATAGATATTTAGTTAAGGTTATGACGTAATTATAAAACTTTGATTTTGAGTATTTATATTCAACACACAGATGTCAAGATTTTCCATTTAGTATTAAAAAATAAAACTTTTTTTTTCATTTTTAGGTACTAATTTAATCCAAAGTCAGTAAAAAATGTGGTCATCTTTTTTGTAAAAACTGTATTTTTGTGTATTCAATATCCATTTTGTATATTTTTAAGTCTAATTTGTAACTCAGAAAATCAGTTAATTTGACTTGTTGTAGAAGTATAGGATCTTGTAAGTATTTTTAAATATTTCGTAATAATAAATATTGTGCGTACATTGCTGTTTTTTTCTTTAATGACTGTATGTATTTATTTAGACCTAAATCTCTTTATTCATTAACGTTCACTCAATCCAATCAAAAACATTCTATGTAAAGATCTGCCAAGCTTCGCGATCTTGTCGGCCGTAAAAATTAGTGAGATCAAACATAAAGGGTTAATGCATCGTGAAAGGTGTGAAAACTCTTTCTCTAAGGAACATATGTCGAAAAAATAAAAATAATGACCGTCCATACAAAATGTCGTCCGTGCATTTAGTATGCGAAGTCAATTATTTTTTTCGTATTTCGACCTATGTTCCTGAGGGAAAGTTGTTCAGTTTCATGGGTAGATTCACACATTTCACGATGCATTATACTCTTTATGTTACACGCTGTATAGTCTCATTTCTACCATTTTACCTACTATTTTTGCAATTATTATTAATCGTATGGCATTATTTGCTGCGAGGTCCAGAGGACAGGTGCAGCAGCCGGTTGTGTTGCACTCTTAGCACCGCCCGGGGTCACGTGTAGGGTTTTTAAGGTAGTTCCTACGGACGTGGAACAACATCGACCAGTAACGACCACTATTAGAAACAGTGACCGGGACCGACGGCTTAATGTGCCCTCCGAAGCACGGAATCGTTTTCTTCCAGACAATCAGGTGGATTCAGCCTGCATTGTCCTAACCAAACTGGGGAAAATCTCACAAAGTCATAAATAGACAAATATCAACTTAGTGTTCCCCCCTGGGAATCGAACCCAGGACCTCCGGATCGTGAGCCCATGAATCAGACCACTAGACCACGGAGGCAGTTGAGATTATTTTTGCAATTATTTTGATTTTTTTTGATTATTGTAGCGAGTTTCATAAAGGCGGACTCTAGGTATACCTACTTGGTCTTCATAGTTAAGTTGGAGGTAGGGGTATCAAAATAAACACAAAATACGTTGTACATAGTTATATTTGGTAATAATTAAAACAACTAACACGATTCTACTGAACTTTTGCTTTACATTTTGTATACCAACTTTATACATCATTAATTATTACGAAGCTAAATAAAAACTGATGGATTTTGTAAGGTTTGATCAAATGAATAAATTATTTTTTCAGTTATTGTTTTTAGGGTTCCGTACCTCAAAAGGAAAAAAGGAACCCTTATAGGATCACTCGGTTGTCGTCGTCTGTCTGTAAACGGTCAGTGTGAGTCGGACTCGCTCACCGAGGCTTCCGTACAACTTGCGGGTATTTAAAGCGAAAATAGAACCCTGCCTCGAGCACCGAGACTTTTTCACACAAGAAATATAAACTGTAATAAGAATCAACTTACTTGCTGTTGTCCCCATACTGGATATAGGAAGAGGACTGCGTTAATAAGTTTGTAATGACAAAAAAAGACCTTTTTTCTTCGTGATGTATGACAAATTACAGTTTTAGATTTTTTCCTTTGATTGTGCTATAGACACTGCTTCTTTCTAAATTTCATGATTGTAGGTCAACGGGAAGTACC
>JARACY010005949.1:0-19587 GCA_029255725.1 Scrobipalpa atriplicella
GGAAAGGGAAATATTTTAAGGGTCTATGTCCTCGAGCTCGGTATTCGAAATCTGTCAAAATTTGACGTTATTTCGCTACTCATACTGGCACAGGCCGTCCACACACACATAGGTTGATTCTGCAGTGGTACCATTGAAATACGTTTTGCGCCTCTAAGACCGAGAACATTCTTCAGCATAAAAGACATGTTCACTTTTGTACGTAGCGTTAACGTGGTAATGGTAAGTATTGTACTATAAAATAAAAAAATAAAAAATATTTCTTCTTACTTATTTATATGCGACAAGAGATTCCCTTTTTCTTCAAGAAAAACAAATACTCTTTTAATTTTTTTTGTAGAACATCAGTGAACACTGATCAGAGATCACATTTATAGGTATCTACCCTTTATACATAGAACACATCAAATAAACGTTTATTTTTACATTATTTAACAAGAACAGATTAAATGAAATCAAAAACTGGTGGAAATCGGTACAAGACTTCAAAATAAGCAGCAATTTCCGGTCTTGAATAATTCACATCAATACAACTAAACAGACCTGAAAGTGCCAAACTTAAAATGGCAATATCTCAAAAACTATCGATCCTAGAGTACTGGTGTATAGGGACAAATGATAGGCCTTGACGAGATCTACATTTCGGATAACCGTGTCACTTTTGACAGCTGTCATTTGAAATGTAAATCTCGTCAAGGCTTATCATTTGTCCCTATACACCAGTACTCTAGGATCGATAGTTATTGAGACATTGCCATTTTAAGTTAGACACCTGTCATCTGAAATAAAGATCTTGTCTAGATCAGAAAGTATTAGCAGGGAAGAAGTCATGGCCCAATTTAACACCTTGCCCTATAGCAAAACGCGCTGAAAACGCGCGTGTGCGCGCGTCTCTGCACGTTTTCAGCGCGTTTGACTTGCGTACAAAATACGCGATACTAACGCAAGCATAGTGTGAAAAGGTTAAAATGATCCGCAGGCCTTGCATTCGCTAAACGTATGAGTTGCGTCCTCTGCGCGTATTCAGCGCGTAATCATAACCCAGAGAATAGTTTAGTACTTTGTCAAAATCCTAAGAAAATCCAGTTTTTTTAATCAAAACACCGGATTTTCTCAGGATTTTGACAAAATACTAAATTTTTCTCTGGATTATGACCAGTATTTTGTCAAAGTAAGGGTTAGGCAAAATCCAGCCGCCATACAAAATAAAAAGTCAAATATCTCCTCAAAGATAAGAGATAGGTAGGACAATGGAGGGCTACTTCCAGTGGTCATGAAAATCCAAGATAGCGGATACAAAATGGCGCCCAAAAAAAAATTGCTCCGATCAGTCTGAAATTAAGCAGGTGTGAGGTCGCTGACGTATTGATTCGATATTTTTGATTCGTTTTCTGGTTCCACCATTTTTCAAAATGGCTGCCGTACAAGCTCAGGGTCTTTTGTATGGAGAACTTTGATTTGGCTCTGGCGTAGAAACAGTTGCTCGTGGGGGGAGCTGATAGCACTATTATGGTGTTTCATGTGTTAAATTATTATTATTGTTGTATCCTCTCTCCCTACCAGCAACTGTTTGTCATGCAAGGATTTTCTGTATGGGGAGCTTTGATTGGCCCTGGCGCGGGAACAGTTGTAGCGAGGGAGGATGGGTATTTTTTGATGGGCAGGTATGTAAAACGACCAATCCGCGGAGTGGTATTGACAAAATACCAGACCCCGAACTACATTAAAAAAAAAACGATGTCATGGGTCGTCGGGTCAACATGGTTCATGTCTGCGGGGATGAGTTGTCAGTGCGGGGTTAAGTTATCAGTGCGGGATGAGTTATCAGAACGGGGATGATTTGTCAGTGTGGGATAAATTGTCAGCGCGGGATGAGTTGTCAGTTGGGAATGAGTTGACAGTGTGGGATAAATTGTCAGCGCGGGATGAGTTGTCAGTAGGGAATAAGTTAACAGTGCGGGGATGAGTTGTCAGTGCGGGGATGAGTTGTCAGTAGGGAATGAGTTGACAGTGTGGGATAAATTATCAGCGCGGGATGAGTTGTCAGTAGGGAATGAGTTGACAGTGCGGGGATGAGTTGTCCTCTCATCCCGCACTGACAACTTATGATGCGCTGACAATTTATCCCGCACCGACAACTTATCGCGCTCTGACAACTCATCCCCGCCCTGAAAACTCACCCCGCACCGCACTTATAACTCTTCCCCGCACTGACAACTCATCCCCGCCGACACGACCCATGTTGACCCGACGACCCATGACAGCGTTTTTTTTATTTAGTTCGGTATCTGGCATTTCTTCTATGCCATTTCGCGGTGTGGTTGAATCAAAAACTGCTCACTTCGCGGGCTGGCATTTCATCAGTACCACTCCGCGGATTGGTCGTTTTACATACCTGCCAAACCCCGAATTCGGCAATTGGCTTTTTCGTGTTTGCCAGTCCGCGAATGGTTGCTTCAAAACGCTCAATGGCCGATATACAACCGAAATAAAAGGACATTTTGGGAATAGCGCGTTTTGAATTTGCCAATCCGCGAAATGATCCTTTTTTTCGGCTAATGAACGATTTCGGGGATTGTGCTGAACACATACAATGCTTTATCTCCACTCATACGTACAGTACGGCCATAAATATTGCACATATGCCCTTCGAAAGAGACAGCATTAGTATTAGTAGCGCTGTCACTTTCTTATATTCGACTTAAGAACAGGATAGCAAATAAACACATGACATTGACATTCCTAATCTGACATTAAATTGCTTAAATTTGACATTAGATTGCTTATTTAACGTAAAATAAGGAACATGCTCTATGTTCGGTTCTTATTTAAAGCAGCTTATGTCAAATTAGGAACGTCAAACACATGTGTTTATTTGCTATCCTGTTCTTATGTCAAAGTAAAGAAAGTGACAGCGCTATCTTAAAATTAGTTAAGAATGGGGCGGCCAGAATCGAGGGCAATGTTAAACAAAACTTTTTTTTTTTTCAAACTGAACAGCTTTCAAAAATGAACTACTTTTTTCATAACTGAACAACTTTTTTCAAACTGAACAACTTATTTTAAACTGAACAACTTTTCTGGAAACTGAACAACTTTTCTGGAAATTGAAACTTTTCTCAAAATTGAACAACTTTTCTCAAACTGAACAACTTTTTTTAATAATTCGAAATATGAAAAATAAAATATCCCGCCCATAGAAATTGACTCGAGCCGCTGACACCATTTGTATGGGAGGACCAATTTATTTTTCGTAATTCAACCTATGTTCTTTGTGGAAAGTTGTTCAGTTTCATGGGTAGAATAACACCCTATTTAAAAAATTGCTACATATTTTTTTAAAGTCCTAGTATAATATTATTATTATTTTACGTAATGTAAACTATTTCTACATTATGGGGTATGTGCTTGAAATAAAACCTCTTTTTATTGTATACTTATTTTACTTTTGTTCTATGGTACCACTGCAGTGACAGACTTGATTTTTACCTTGTAAGTATACAAGAAAAGATGGCGGAATTTTGGATGCGAGCGGCCGTAACCTCTCACCTTGACAGCCCGCAGGCGACTGAAAGAATGGAACATCGTGCCTGTCGTAATATAGGTTGAATTTTGACCTGCGCGCGCCATACTAATTTGTATGACAAAAATGAGCCAAATTATATTGCATATTTAATAACTAATTGCAATTGCTATTTAAATCGAATTATAAAACAATGACCATCTACGTGTTCTCTGTTCTTTTGCGATTAATTTGATGTAAGTATTGTTGCTTTTACGTCGCTCAAAAACCTACACTTAGTCAAGAGCTGCGTGACTATTTCATACTTTTTCATTGATTTCTCAAGCGTTTTTCTGTAATTTATTATATGACTGTATGTTATTATTATTTGATCTATTTGTTCTCCATTTTATACTGAATAGAATGGTATAATGTTCTTATCAATAAAACTTTTTTGAAAGTACTAAACTAGTCAATTTCCGAATCTTGTTTAGCCGATTTCCCATACTTACCTCCTTAAATACATTTTATGATTATTTTTTTAGATTCATTATGAACACAAAGCCAGTGGAAGCTTACAGACGCTTAGCTGATGCATTTCCTTGTAACATAACATTTTGTATTCGTGCTGGACAAAGTAATTATGTTCTGTCTGTTCTGTAGTCACGGCTCTGGAAAATACAAGGAATCTATTACTTTACACACTATGTTATATTTAGTCAGAAACTCGTTGTCACATTGAATTTTATTATCTTTATTATACAGATGCACATGCTTTTCTAAAACAGATGCATATGCTTTTAGCATGCTACTATTGTCTATTGTTAAGGGTGCGGAAGAGGTGAAGATTCCCCCAGTGCTGTTACTATATATTATTATTACTACTATTATTGTTATAGACAATAGTAGTAGTATGCTAGTTGAAGTGTGAAGTGTACACTTCAACTAGCATACTACTAATGATCATGTATATCTGTTCTGATTAAAAGTATTAGGTACTTGATCAATTAACTGTGTAATTTCATGTGTACCTTATCTGAAATACAAACATTTTCATGATTAGGTACCTTGTTACGATTTCTGACAGCCTGAATTTATTCCTTATTTCATAAGTTCATAACCCATAATCATATATAAATATTTTAAAAGTTTTAAAATGAGTATTATTACATATTAATTAGTAATATTAGATGTTTAGTGTAAATTGAGACTTGAAGGATAAAAAAAGTGAAGAATTAAGTACTGCAGGTGGTTGCAAACCGTAAAATAAACATGGAAATGTTTGCGAATTTCAGATACTTAATTTAATACAAAAAGCGGCGGCACCTCTGCTCTGTTCGCCCCTTAAGGTGGCGTGGATGATGTCCTCGCATTATGTCAGAAATAATATTGTTACATAATTATTTATTACATACATGAAATATTAAAAGTATACAGTTGAAAGAACTGGTTTGGTAATACTCGTAAGTTAGACAAAGTGGAAAAGTCTTTTCAAATTAATATCAAACGATCTCGTTATCTTTTTAAATTAATCACTTACTAATATGCTTCTGTTAACAGGGACGAAGATCCACCTAGCGTCGGGGCTGAAGAAGCCCCGAAAGTTGAAAGACGTCCAAAACGATCAAGTCCAAAACGATCAAAAAAAAAAAAGTAATTATAACACATGCAATTAAAGAAAGAAAAAAAATGGCAGCCCTAAACGGTCGCATAAGTATTATTGCAAACAAAATAAAGGTTCACTTTCAATTTGGGTACTAACGGCCGTCATTTTTAATCTCTTTCTTTAAATACATGAGTTATATTATATCTATAAATAGCATTAGGTATTAAGGCGCTGTAGAGCCAATGATCTTGAGCGCGGCAGTTAAATTGGAAATAAATAATTAACAAAAAAAGCAAGAAAATTATGCTATATTAGACCTGGTAAATATAAACACAAGATATTAAAAAACTACGCGCATTTTATTTCTAAAGCTTTTTATAGATTATGATTTTGAAACGGGTTATTATTTCGAAAGCAACCATATTTTCATAAATATTCTCAACTTTAACTCATAATCTTATAGAATATGATACCTATAGAGGAAAGAATTTGCTAAATATGTTTTTAAAAAAGCACACATTTTAAGGTCATTGGCAGTTTTCAACGCCTTGAATATAGGATACACCCAAATAATAAAATCAGGTTCTAATTTGGCTGAGTTTTCTTCACTAAATTCATTACCATTTCATTAACGTCGTATAATTTAGTCACCTACCCCAATATTTTTCATATTCATCAATATATAATTATCTAATATTTATCTAGGTACCTATATCTAATTAATTACCTATGTGTATAATGGAACTTTTCCCCTTGAAACAAGGAGTAGGTAACACAAATAAATTTTAATTTTCCTATACTGCTTACTCCTTCACAGAATCTAATAAATTTTGTGGATAATACATTATTCAGAAAATTCGTTGCTGTCCATTATTCTGTGTTTACAATTCCTTCAGTGCATACTTACTAACTTAGCATTTGTACTCTATTGTATTCCTTGTCCCCAGGGTGCCAGGAGATAAACATGCCCCACCTGTCATACAAGTACATAGTGACAAGGAAGACGACGGAGAAGAGACCGCCACACGATTCCGCAGAACTGGATCAGAGCGAATCAAAAATGGAGCCAAAGCGCTGCTTCGACGAGTGGAGTCACTCAAAACACGCCGCCGAAAACGCCAGAACCGCACAGAAGTCATCGTGTCATCACCACACTTTCTGGATACACAGGAGAAAGACCAATATCCGGATTTAAACTTCATTGATATGACTCCGACAACGCCGACGGCTTTTCCATTCCCGGATTTCAACAGTTCGCCACTACACGCGCCTGCTATCCGCACCCAGCCTCCGTCTCCGGTGGCGACAATGCCTCCGTCGCCAATCGCTGCACTGGAACCATCAGCGTTCTCACTGAACCCACCTTTCGGAGATGACAGCTCCAGCTACGCTTCTGACGGCAGCATGAGCTCCAGCAATAAGAGCTCTAAATCCAGGCTGGGGAGGGCAAAGAGAATGTTCCATCGGGGACTGAAGAGCGATGATACCACCGCATTGAGTGACTCCGAATGCCAACCAGCGAGCTGGAGGCATAACTATTACAAGGACTATCACAGCCACAGCCACAGCAATTCTCACTCGGGCACTACTGAGGTAGGTGTCGTGGTTGAAAACACTCACTTATTTTACAAAGTACTTTCCCACTAATTTCATATGGCTATTCGCAGATACTTGTGGAGCCTCCATCGCCAGTGGAACTGAAACCGGATCCTCAAGTTCTTCGCGAGGTGCAGAAATCACCGGGCCACACTGCCCATCGACGGCAGGCTATCAGAACAAGCTCTCTCAACCTGGGAAAAGAAGGCCACAAGTAAGATAATCCAATTTCGTGTAATGGCTTCAGAAGTACGTAATGCATTTTTATAAGTTAGGTATTCTTAGGAAACGTTCAGCAGCTATTAATTTAGTGTTTGTTTCATCGCTCTCAAGCCAGCGAGTAATAGAAATCAACAATCAAACGGTTATTGAAATTCTAGTCGCTTAAGCAGGTTCTCCTGGGTCTTTAGTTTAGTTGTGTTAGTTAAGTAACTTCGCAACTTGAATTAGGTACTTTAGGCAAGTAACCCCAGAGACAACTGAGAAATTAATTCAATCTGGTGTTGATATAAGGATGAAGTTAGGCTTATTTTAGAGGTAATGGAGCATATCGTCATCGTCAACTTAACCATTATTAAAAATCTGCCGACAAACTAATCCTATAAAGTCATAAATTGGCTATGGATAAAATTGCGATATAAATATAACTAACTATAAACTTAAATAAATAACAACTGTGTATTTGCGAAGCTGTATTGAAGCTACAATACAAATGCTTGGCAGCGCCATATGCCTGCCACTACATTACTTGCACACTGCTGTTAATACGAGAAAAATATGCAGAAAAAATACGTGTTGCTTTGAAATTCGATACAGTATTCCTTAATTAAGATATATTCCTTAAATAAGGGGGGGAGGCAAAGGTGCCTTTTTTCGGATTTTATGCTCATAAGTTGAAAAATTGCACGAATATTATTACGGTTAGTTCTAGAAAAACATTTCTACATGAAATTTCCTTTAATTATTTAATCTAGTTATTTAATATATATTATATATATAATATATAATTATATATATATATAATTTAATCTAATTAATTAATCTAGCTCTAAACGCTATTATCTTTTGACCAGTTAGTATCAAAAACCTCTTTCATTAGATACCTATCTATGTGTGGTTTTAATTTAGTTTGATAGATAGATATGTATAGATATAGAAGCTAGATAAGGGTACGGAACGGAACCCTTCGTGCGCGAGTCCGACTCGCACTTGGCCGGTTTTTTTTTATCTGAGGAGTATTGTACTAGGATCTTTCGGCGCTTGGGTGACATTGAGCTTTTTAAAAAGCGGCTTTTAAAAAGGAGCTTTTTAAAAAGATCCTTGTATTGTACGACGTAATTTATGTTATATTTTGACAGAATACGTCACGGTTACATCAAGTCAAGTTGGTTTGAATTTGGAGTTGTGACAACGTTGATCGTTTATTTATATCCTCTTTGACGTTGATTTATCAGTTTTGTATTACTTACTATTTAAATTATTGATAATTATACCGAATATCAAAAATGAATAAAATACTAAGAACCTTTTCAATAAGAAATTTTTCTAC
Organism: Scrobipalpa atriplicella; assembly: GCA_029255725.1. NCBI lineage: Eukaryota > Metazoa > Arthropoda > Insecta > Lepidoptera > Gelechiidae > Scrobipalpa > Scrobipalpa atriplicella. Next base: position 8,254 of record JARACY010005949.1, read on the forward strand.
AACAACAAAACTGCTGAAACAGAGCGAAAGTAAAAGCGAATCCAAACATACAAAAAAGGTAAAAGATGCTCCACCTCCACCACCCGACCCACCGGATATTCGAATAATTAAAGTATATCGGTATGAAGGAATTCTTTCAGCAGGGAGCAAACCAAGGATGCAAACATTTGAAATCGACGTCGGTAAACTAATGAATAAAATGGTATTGGATGTCATGATCAAGATGAAGGATATGGACCCGAGTTTTACATACCGTCGCTCCTGCAGGGAAGGCATCTGCGGCTCCTGCGCTGTCAACGTTGACGGCAATAATTACCTCGCCTGCATCAAAGCCTTACCTAAGGCGAAGACCATCACGATATACCCCATTCCGCATATGTACGTCATACGGGATTTGGTTGTCGACATGACTCACTTCACGAATAGCTACGACTCCATAAAACCGTATTTGATAAGACATGACCGTTCATTTAAAAAAGGTAATGTGCAGCTTGCTCAAAGTCAGAAAGACAACGATAAATTGGTGGGTTTGTACGAGTGCGTGCTGTGTGCATGCTGTTCTACGGCGTGTCCCAGCTACTGGTGGAATGGTCGGAGGTTCCTGGGCCCGGCGTCGCTGCTGCACGCCTACCGCTGGGTTATTGACTCGCGCGACGATGGAACCTTCCAGAGACTGTTAGACCTCCGGGATGACTTCAAATGCTACCGCTGCCACACTATTCTGAACTGCACTCTTGCATGTCCGAAAGGGTTAAACCCAGCCAAAGCGATAGCATTTCTTAAGCGTCTTATTGCAGGATTGGATTCAAAACCAGCACCTGAAATACCACCCGAAAAGTTCTCGAAATGTTAATTTTACCGCGCGTTCCTCTGCATTAAACAATGTTTTATTACGTTTCTGTGCTACGCTTTGTATTTGTTTGTCACTTACAAAACCTACAGTTATTTTTGTCGTTAGATTAGCACGAACATTTAAAAGTTGGAATAGCTGACTTTTATATAAACCGTATTTTTTTTTTCGTGATGAAATACAAATATAACTATGCTTTTAGAAATAAAATATTGCTGTAAAGAGTGTATTTTCCATATTTTATTCATACCGGCGATACTAAATCGAACTCTATAATGTAATGATTGTTGATGAATCGATTATAGGTACGTACGTGCTTATTCACGATACTGGTATTTAGGTTATAAGCGATATATAAGTAATAAGGATATTTACTAAAAAAATAAATATTTTTTTAGAATATAATATGGAGTTATATTATATACTTTACACACCTCTGCATTATTATATCAACATAATGTATCAAGGAACTTTCGTTTAAAGCAAGAAAATATTCCCAAAGGATTTAAAGTTGTATGGAAATCCTTAATAGCCCAAGGGTTATATTAGGAAAGTAGGTACGGATTCCGCATGTTTTGCGAAGAAATCCATTAACGCTTGTCATCATCCACAGATTCCGAGACAAGAGTCTGAGGCGTGACAAGTCCGCGTCTAGGAGCTCGGAGCTGGAGAGCAGCCCCAACAACTCAGCCGGCTCCAGGTCGCACGATGGAGACCAGGAGGATGACGACGACAGCGTCGACCTCGGCAAGGGCAAGAAGTAAGTTCATTCCTTACTAATCATCATTTCTAGGTGCACCTTTCATGAACCCTTATGTGAGGTAGCTCAGTTCATGAGCTCAGCCGGCTTTCAGCCTTACGATGAGGATCCGGAGGATGACGACGACAGCGTCGACCTCGGAAAGGGCAAGAAGTAAGTTCATTCCTTTTTCGGGGGTGCACATTTCATCACATAAAGTGTAAATGTATTATGTACCTAATAGATGGGTGAAAACCCCTCGTGCGGTAGTTCAGCTGATCTTGCTTAACAACTTCTTTTTTACGACTTTTGGAATAATCCGATAAGAAAATATCATACAGACAGTGTGTAAAAAGAATACCGTGTTCCTTTAAACCACGTAATGCATTAGAGATATACAACACAAAACACACATTAAATTAAATAAATAAAAATATTTTAATTTTGTACAATTCGTAAAACAGAAGCAAGTTACCTAACCCTAATTACGCACACTACCTACGTCTCACTGCCGGCCGCCACCGCGAGCCGCGCCCAACGCCCGCCCGGTCGCCGCCCGACCGCGCCGCTGCCGCCGCCGCAAAGTTGTATCTGTTTTACGAATTAAAAAAAAATAAAATATTTTAAACACTAATACATTACCTACGTGGTTTAAATGAACAAAGAACTTTTTTGGCTATACAGCCAGATTATGTTCTAGAGATTTTTCAAAACAAAAGTCATCTAAAACGAAAGTTCAGAAAATGGCCTCAGCCTGCACACTGGAGATTTGAACCTATCCAAACAGCCTTTATAACAAGAATTTACAAATTTAAATTCTTACTTAGCACGCACGACCGACTGCGCAATGTACTTTTTTATTAATTAGTAAAATGTAGTTTTACGAAACGAGCTCCTGCAATCTGCTTTGCGAATTTCTTGTGTTCTTTTGCGAACTTGTGACCGCCTGAGCGATGGACCTGTATTCTGTGTTGGTGATGTGATATGATAACTCGTATGGGATAGAATAGAATTTCCAAAATTAAAAAAATAAACTTCTATAACAAAGTAGATTCAATAAGCTACATAGAGACATTCAAGAACCTTAACTACAAAACAAAAAATAAATAAATGATCTTGTCTTGTCTAACCGTTTACTGCTGGTGCTGGGATTTGAACCCACCAAAGTTATAGCCTCTTTATTTTATGTTTGTAATATGAACAGCGTAGTGTTAAATTCCAAATACTTAGGTATAGAAATAAAACGTAGATAAATATAGAGAATCAAGACAAGAAGGAAAACGAATTTCATCCTTTTTAGTAGAGTGCATATATGACCAAAAGTGCTTTAGAATCGAAGTTTTCGTCTAATCGCCCTACCTTATACCTACAACTGGTACCGTTGGATTGCTTATGAATTCCTAAGCAGGGGGGGGGGACAATCAAAAATGGCGTACAAAGAAAAACTAAATTTTACAATTTTCCTTAAACATACGTGAAACATACCTTGTGGGGAATCATATGAAATTTATATTTATTTATATTTTAGAAATATGAGAATTTGCTATTTTGGAAGAGTTTTATTTTTACAAGGAAGAGTTATTTTTTTTTATTCGACAGAAACTAACTGCCGGATGTAGGCTGATTTGAGTTTATCCTTTCCAGGAGTTTATCCATTCAGCGTTGGTATTCTTTCCGTACCAGCACCATGAACGGAGGCCCGAAGGCGAATAACACCTTGACACCATCGAAGAATGAGAAGGACCCCGAGAGCTACTGTAAGTCTTTGTGAAAATATTAATAAGTACCTATAAATAAACAAGCTTTTTCCGTGTAACTATAAATGCCAGTTTCAGTTTATCTAACGGATATCCCATCCTTCGCATCTCACACGTCCCTCTCGCCCGCTGCGTTGCTCGCTTACTCCTCGTCCGTCGCATCCCTCTTGTCCCTTGCGTCCTTCGTCTTTCTTCCAAGGGTCCGCATGGTTTCAAACAATGCGGTTAACTCCGCCAAACAGGTTTCTTATTCTGTCGGTGTGCGGAAACGCCAGTGCCTTTTCAGGATTCTGGATGAGCTCGCTTTATCTTCGACTCTGTCTCGTTCACGTTTGGCTCAGCAAAAAATAACAATTAAAAAAACTTTTGTTCTTTCATACTAAAAACTGTTTTTCAAACAGTTTCTTGGACAATGCTTCGAAATTCATCGATTTCCTTTTAATAAATCCTTTTTTATCCAGTGTCTCGGCCAATGGCGACGCTCTCTTGCGGGCAGCTGCACATCCTGAGGAAGCTGGCACTCCTACGCCTGACCGCCTGCATGGAACGCTATTGCCCATCGCACAAATCCGGCTGGAATTGGGAGCTACCCAAGATCATCAGGAAAATCAAGACACCGGACTACAAAGGTAGTAAAATGATCGAACAATTTTAATACGGTTTCAGACCCAAAATTAAACAGTCAATAAAGCTACTAAAAAGATATTTCAATTTAAACTTACAAACTTTCGATCCCTTTCATCGCTTAATTACTTCGGGAGGGTTTCTTATCCTCTCCTGTGGTTAGGAGGAATGCTTTTTGCAATTTTAATACCCTGGCTTGTTTAAGATATAAACATTCCTCGGACAGAAAGCGATATAGCTTTGTAAATAAATGTAGTAGCGAGCGAATTTAAATTATTTTAGCCTGTGCGAATTTAATTAATGCTTTTGCGAGAAGTTTTCGTCTAATTTTATGTAAGTTTGTATTTTTGGCGTTTGATGTAATTTATTATGTATGATGTGTATGTATGTAACCTGTGTATTTTTAGATATCATCCCAGTAAAGCATCTTTTACTTATCTAAGCCTCGTTTGGTTGTAGACAAGACCGTATTCGGGGTGCCACTGACAGTGTCACTGCAGAGGAGCGGCCACGCTCTCCCGAAGCCCATCCAGCAGGCTCTCAACTGGCTGAAGAAGAATGCTTTGGAGCAGGTAAATCTCGTCACAATATATTTTTGGCGTGTGGTGTAAACAAAGTAACTGAGCATTCTGCCAATAAAACTGAACAACTTTCCTCTAGGAGCAAAGGACGAATAGCCCATAAAGTAATAAATAAAAAAATGGGTTTGCTATACAAATGGCGTCTATGTTCTCAAGTCAATTTGTAAGGGAGAAGCAAAATTTTTACACTTTATATTGCGAGAATATTCTCATACAAAATCATCGAAAAAGCTGTCTTGCGCAGGCGACGTATTATGTACGTCGTACGTATATTTAATATTTAATAAGTAGGCTACACAATAATGCTCTTGAATTATTTAAGTGGTAATCGATTGCTTCATTCAAATCTCAATTGACAAAATGGCTCTTGGAACATTGTTTCTACAGTGTAAAGGAATTTTTAAATTTTAAAGAATAGTTAATTGACTTGTATGGATTTAGGATTTATATATTTAAGATTATTATTTATTGTATTGACATCTTGTATTTGACATAAAATTATAAAATTATATACCTGAATTTAATGAATATTCTATATCAATGTAATTTCAATGTAATTTTTCTATGACATTAATATCTAATTTAATTTGTACAAAGAGTCAAATTTGCATGCCTGCGCGCAGGCTGAATACATGGAACTTTGTAATAATTTAAGATCTCGCATACTGTATTCTGGCAAATAAATATATTCTTATTCTTATTCTTATTCTTTGTATTCTAGATGGGCATCTTCAGGAAGGCTGGGGTGAAGTCCCGCATTGCCAAGCTGCGCACCATAGTAGAACAAGCCGGCGCGGCTACCTCAGCTTTTTCCATCGAGAACATGAACACGGTGGACCAGTCCCAGTCGAGCTTGAACTTCGACGGCGCGCAGGCGCATGATGTAGCCGATCTCGTCAAGCAATACTTTAGGGAGCTGCCTGACGCGTTGCTCACTAACAAACTCAGCGAGACGTTCATTGCTATTTTCCAACGTAAGTATTTAGCTCGGCTTTTTTTTTTTTCAGAACAAACATTATGTTCTAATTGTGCAATATTTTTATGCAATAATGTGGAAACCAATACCAGCCAGACTGCTATATTTTGGCCATATTGCACACAGTATTGTCCCGGATATATAATAGCCAAACATGTTAAGTATGGCCAGGTATGGGACATCCCTCACCAAACATATCGCAACACATGACCCAGCCATAGACTGTTCGACCAGCAATTGCAATAACAGCCACATATTTCAGAAAAATGTATCCGTTTAGAATCCTTTTAATGTAGCCTGTAGTATACGTTAGTTTCTGTATTCGACTTCATCTAATCAAGTATGATGACTCCAAACGACCCGGTCGACAGTGGTCACCAGGGTTTACCAGGTCGTTCGATCTGACGACTCACATCACATTACTTATAATATGAAACTTTGTATCTGAAGATATACTGGGTGTAAGGGACAGCGTCCCGCAAACTGATAGTGTTGGTCAGTCAACGAAACTGAACAATTATCACCAGGATTATTTTTCAGGAAATTAAAAAAAAATTTGCTTTTCCATACAAATTGTCGGATAGAGGCGGTCACTTTGTATGAAAAAGCAATTTTTTTTTTAAATTCCCGGTAATAGTTGTTCAGTTTGGTTGACTGAGCAACCCCTATAAGTTTGCGGGACGCTGTCCCTTACACCCCGTATTTTATTAGCTGGTCTCTAAGATAATCTTGTTCATTTCAGATGTGCCAGAGCCGCTGCGAGTTGACGCCGTGCAATGTGCTCTGCTGCTGCTGCCGGAAGAGCATTTGGAAGTTCTGCATGCTCTCTTAATCTTCTTGTCCGAGGTTTGTATTATCTACTGTCCTTCCTTTATATCAACTAGACTAGAGAGTTGTTAAAAAAATATTGATGTCTTTGCTATAGGTGGCGGAAAAATCGCCCATCAACCAGATGACTGCCTCAAACTTGGCAGTGTGCCTGGCTCCGACCCTGCTGAGGCTGCATCATGCTCCTCCTACCACTGGCAGCACCAAAGAAGGAAACTCTAACAGGTAAAGCCATCATGTTTATCGATAAATCATAAAAGATATTTATTGCGATCAGTTCCACCCACTACACTCCGTTACTTACAACTTGACAAAGTAGAAACAAAATAGGGGCGCCACTTTCTTCTTTTAATATGGCAACACAACATATTGTTTTTTTCTTTTTGACTGTTTTGGCTTGGTAACTGAGACCTTTGGGCCATGCCTTATTTTGAGTTTCACTTTTAGGAAAATTAGGTGTTACCAGTTGAAATAAACTTTAGATAGATAAGTTAGTTTAGTTCCTTTTTTCGAGTTTTTGGCCTAGCCGTTAATAATTATATTAAAATAAAGAACTGCTGACGTAGTACTGATACACTAGTATGGAGTGCCGTAGGTGTGCTCTTAGACAGACTGACTAGGAGTAGTCTGACTGCATAACTATACCTACTCTATCATAATCTTGCCCAAACCAAGTATTAGCATAAAATAAAGGTTACAAACCACGTAAAAAGGCAGAAAAAAAATGTTATTTATTTTAGGATGGTGATTGAGAACGTAGCCGACCAGCGTCAGATCAGCGAGAGCCGAGCAGCGCACGCGTGCCTGCTGCTCCTCATTCAGAAGTTCCACCAGCTCTTCATGGCGCCAGCTGACATGCTGGCCAGGTGCAAGTTCAACTACTTCGAAGAGAGTGTGCCGGTAGGTACTTCTTATACAGGGTGTAATGGCTGGTGCCCAAAACTGAAAGAGGTTGGTCATTTAACAAAAGTAAACAATTTTCACAAAAAACGTCAAAATTATGTAGTAATTGAAGATTTGTATGGCGAAGTCATTTTCATTTACCAGAAGAATTTCTTTGTGAATGTTGTTCAATTTAGATGACTGAGAAACCCCTTTAAATTTTCCGGACATCATTTAAACTTTAAAGTTTCCTTTTTCAATGGGTATGATAATGTATGTAAAAAGAAGAATAGGCTAATTATAATAAAACTTATTACTAATCATTATAAAACTTTTATTTTTATTCGCAGGTATCCCTTGAAGAACTGGGCCAAGACTTCAATCAAGACTGGAAAGGTTTCCAGGCTGCTTGCATCAAAGCTCTACTCAAAGAAGCCAAAGAAAAGTGAGTAGATATTTTATTGAGGCCACTTTTGAACCGAATTTTTCCCATCTTCCTATTCCGTACTAATAATAGGGGTAATCCTATAACTTTAATAACCGCTTATAACATTTCGATATCCTACGATGCGATACACATTTACCTACTTGATAGATTCTAACATGTTTCATGATTTTTTTAGAATTTGTGGCCGCTCAGGAAAAAGGTGAGAAATCGATGTTTAGAGCGAACCAATCCTTCATCGAAGTAACTGTAACTATGTGTGATTCTGTTCTTTAATTTGGAGTTATGCAATTGATTCACGATGTTGACGATTGGCGGACTATTATTTACTATAGTTTGTTCCAAATAGGAATAGAAAGAAGTTTAAAAGGTGGTTTATAGTTGAAACTTCGCTATTTAGTACGCATATTAAAGTTCGACCGATAAAACACCTAAGAAGACATTGGTCACAAACATTTGTAATTCATTTGAGTTGAGAGAGATAGAGATTATGTCAATTGTGTGCTTTTCAAAAAATACATCAGAAGACATTACAAAAATGTTTTTTACCACTGTTTGTTTTTTCTATTGTTATATGGAATGAAATTTAATGCATGGAAAAAAATATGATTATATAGTGAGGCGTCTTCACCACTTGCTTGTTATTTATGATTTAACTATTACTATTAATTACTACAATAAGTTGTTATTTTAAGAATAGGAAGCTTCTTCGTAGTAAAGAACAGAATTATTGTTTTCATTCAGTCAAGTCATGCACCCATCGTCATTAGATGGCATCTAGGTGTTTGTTGATTCGTATGTAATGTCTATGTTAGGTAAATAGAATTATACTTAGATATATTAGTTGCCTTGATCATGACGTGCACAATTTTTACTGTTTTTGAATAATCTATGCGGGGATATTCTATATAACATGTTCAATGTGCATGGGCGTACCCAGGTTTTAGGCCAGGGGGGGGCAAATCACTATTCGGATATACAAAAGTTGATAGTTAGTAGGGGAAAACAAAATCCAGGGGGGGGCAGGAATCCGTATTGGCATCTTCATAAATTAAGATAAAATTGTAAAACTCTAAATATTTTACTAAGAAACTACTAACGTACTTTATACAAACATCGAATAAAACTCTGATAACTTGTCCTACGTCGTAAAACGATCTTTTATGGGGTCATTGACGCCCTGCCTTCCCTGTGAGGGATACAGGCGTGACTATAAATGTATGTATGTTTGTACAAAAATGTGCGTTACAGGTCCCGAGGCTGGGTGACAGTGTCCGGCTGCGCACCTCACGTGGACATCTACTGCAAGAAGGTGGGCGATGGTCATCCACTGCGACTCTGGAGGTGCAGCACGGAAATTGAGGCGCCGCCACAGGAAGTCATCCAGAGGTAATAAAGACGCCATACGAAAAAAAGATTCCGTGCTTCAGAGGGCACGTTAAGCCGTCGGTCCCGGTCGCTGTTTTGATAGTGGTCGTTGTACATACCAAGTCGAAGGCCCAATATATAGGCTCGCTATCAGGTGGGCATTCTGAAATGGCTTTAAACTTTCAAGCCTTGTCAGACGTGGCGAAAGCCTTTTATGAGGTCGTTATCTCTCTACCTAATCTGAGTAACTAATACCAGGGTTTATCGGGTCGTAAGTCGACTCGAAAAGCCACTCGAAAAGATATAAATATTAATAAGAGGTAACACTTCCGCAGGATTCTCCGCGAGCGACATATCTGGGACGACTCGCTTGTGAAGTGGCGCGTCGCTGAGAGGCTGGGCAACAACGCGGAGATATTCCAGTACGTGACCTCCTCCTGCATCAACCTGCCTCCTCGTGAATACTGCGTACTACGGTAACTATCTGCCACTGTAGTCGAGTGGTCTGAGCCTTAGGCTCTCGATCCGAAGGTCTCGGGTTCGGTTCCCGGAGCGAGACAATAACTTTGTGTTTTTGTTTCTAGTTTGGTTATTAGGACATCGTTTGTCCTGTGCCTGATTTCTCTCTTATCGTGCCAGTCAGTCTTACTGATTAGAATTGGAGATGAATGGAAAGAATTAGTGCACTTGTGTGTTGCAGAAACATTCGGGGACTAAGAACTAAGTCTCTAATCCCAAGGACATTGGCCGCCGTGGCCGAAAATTGTCTAGAAAGACTATTCTCTCTATTCTATCGTGATCATCATCAGCTACTAATACTGTTGCTTGATACAGATCCTGGTCATCTGGCGGAGGCAACGGTACCGGCGGCGGCTGGTGCGCGCTGGCCGAGACCTCCATTGCATACGGGTCCCCAGCACAGGGCCCCCGGGGGGTCGTGCTCGCCTCGCGGTTCCTCGCCCAGCCAGCGGGCAAGGGACGGTGCCGGCTGGTCCACCTTGCAAGAGTTGACACTATGTAAGTATGCACGGTAATTTTGTTGCGTGCGTTACGACGTTCAGGAGGTGTTACAGTATAATAATGAATGATAAAGAAGCATATATTATGGAAAAATTATTCTTCACTATTTCCGCGGTATACTGTAGAAATCAGTAAAGTGAGCCGAAAATTAAGTTTAGGTAAGTCTGTCAAACTATTTAATTATAGTTACCCTAAACCGCCTTTTACTAGGGTGTTATCGATCAATCTAACTCTTGAAGCGTGATTTATCAATTGCATTTCCAAATTCGCCACAGTGAAAAATAACTGTCCTTATAATTTAAACTCATAGGAAAGAATTTCGGAGGCCAAGATCCACTTGGGGTTGGGGTCGCTTAGCCAGCGAAGGAAGTAAGTAGAAATAAGTATACTTGGTAGCAATGCGTAGTTGCAAAATAAGTCTATACCTGTCATTAATCGTGAGAGAACAGAAAGGGATTGCAATCATTTTAGTCAAGCTCTAGTCACCTTTAGTTAAGCCGTGTCCTCAACGAAGCGATAGCAAGGTGTATGTGTAATGTGTATTTCAGGGGACGCACACCAGAGTGGTACAACAAGAGCTACGGCCACATTTGCGCCCTGTTCCTGGCCCGCATCCGCGCCTCCTTCAAGCACACCACGGAGGGCCCGGAGAGCAACGTATGATCTAAACATTCCACTATCCAGCTTAGGTAAACCTCAACGGCAACCCAGTACACTCGTGTGCAACAAACTTAAATATTATATTGTCTGAGCTCTTTTTCTATATTAATGATACTAAAATTCTCATTAGTACAATCAATTTTATTGTCAATTGAACTACTGAGAATAGAGGAAAACTGAGAGCTTGAAATTTTAATCTTCTTCTTAGCGAGGGGATTTTCGAGTCGAACAACGACCCGATATACTTTTAATGATGGATGTAAATAGTGAAATTAATGTTGTAAGTTATATAATATAACTCTTGTATTAAGAGCCATGCACACGAGTGTACTGGGTTGCCGTTGAGGTTTACCTAAGCTGGATAGTGGAATGTTTAGATCATACGTTGCTCTCCGGGCCCTCCGTGGTGTGCTTGAAGGAGGCGCGGATGCGGGCCAGGAACAGGGCGCAAATGTGGCCGTAGCTCTTGTTGTACCACTCTGGTGTGCGTCCCCTGAAATACACATTACACATACACCTTGCTATCGCTTCGTTGAGGACACGGCTTAACTAAAGGTGACTAGAGCTTGACTAAAATGATTGCAATCCCTTTCTGTTCTCTCAC